>PVLD010010087.1:0-72802 GCA_004027595.1 Dinomys branickii | reverse complement strand
TGTTTTTTTTTTTTTTTTTTTTTTTTTTTTTTGGCGGTACTGGGGATTGAACTCAGGACCCTGCGCTTGCTAGGCAGGTGCTTATTCCACTGAGCTACATCCCCAGCTCCAATTCTTCAGTATTTTTTTTCACATACTGGAGCGCAAACCTAGGACCTGGACACTGAATTAAACTTCTAACCTTTATTTTGAAATGTTTTATTTGGAAACTGGTTCTTACTAAATTTATCTCTCTTACGGCGGAGTGGTTACACCAGCTTAAATAGTGCATGGTTTCTCTTGTCTGAGAAACCCAAGTTATAAATAAAAGAGGCAGTAGGAGCAGAGAGATGGATTTCTTTCAGAGAAGGGAATCAAGAGATAGAGACAGGGACGGAAAACAGAATTAAAATGTGCTATGTACATGTACCAGTGCCATCCAGAATTGTAAGCATGATGCACTGCAAACATGTACTAAAACATGAAGAAAGGGCTGGGGATATAGCTCAGTGGCACAAGCACCTGTCTTGCAAATGCAAGGTCCTGAGTTCAATCCCCGGTACCGCAAAAAAAATAAATAAATAAAACAGAAAGACAAACAGACAGATGGAAAGACAGAGACAGAGTCTTGCTAAATTGATAAATTGACCAGGCTTGGGTGAAATTCAGTATCTTCCTTCTTTAGTTTCCAAGACTGCTGGGATCATAGGTATGCAGCACCACATCTTTTATTATTATTATTATTATTATTATTATTATTAATTTCTAAAGGCATTACTTCATAGTTTTCCACTATTCAGTATTTGCCATTACAAATGTGTTGCCAGTTTGACCTTTACATTTGTGGTATCATTGTGCTGAGAGGAGTGGATTGGCCCCCTCAATCTTGAAAGTACCATGATGTGTACAAAAAAGCATTTAATTCCAACGAAGTCTCAATCTCAGAGATGTCTCCACTATCCTGAGACTATTGTATCAAAACCTCACATTCTGATGTGTGGGTAATTTAATATTTGATAAATAACATAATCGGAGTGTCACGTGAGTCGGTGCTTTCAATGATTGTTTTGATCTGCGTCATTCCATTGCATGTGAACTCACCGAGTTTGTTCTCGCAGAGAAGCGCACCAGACTCAAGCGTGGTGCTGTGGAAGCCTACGTGGTGCTCTTTGATGGGCAGTCTTTTCTTTAGGATGAGGAGAACAAACAGAAAGAACATCCCCAGAGCTACGGATGAACAGAAACAGAACCCTATAATTTCTTCTGCGCTATCTTTTTAGCATTTCAGTGATACATTATTAGGTTCCTGTGTTGGATAACTTGGTGCAGGAGGAAACTAACTTCCCTTCTATCAAATCTTTTCTTTTCTTTTCTTTCTTTTTTTTTTTTTTTTTTTTTTTTTTTTTTTTTTTTTTTTTTTTTTTTTTTTTTTTTTTTTTTTTTGTTTTTTAATACAGAGTCTCGCTATGCAGTCAGGCTGGCCTTGAGTTCACTTTGTAGCCAGGGTAGTCTCAAACTAGCAGTGATCTTCCTGCCTCAGCTTTCCGAGCGCTGGGATTACAGGCCTGTGCCACCATGCTTAGCTTTATCAAATTTGAAACTCGTGGTTATACTGTGCTTTCTGACTTGTGATATTTTGGTTACTGGTGGTTTGGTTATTTCTATCTGATTATTTGGGTCTCCATTTTTTTTTTGTCACTGTAGAGTTAAAATCTGTTATCCCTAATCTAAAATGTAAAACAATAAGGACATTATTCACACATTAACTTTTATTTCTTCATATATTTATGTTCACAATCTACCAGTAAATTATTTACCATAAAATGTTATTGTTTTATGTGGTATACTTGCTTGCATACTTATAATTTTGACTCCAGTTATGGAAACAATCAGAGGAGACATAAGCATTCCTAGGATACATTTTCCATTCACTTGATACATGGCTGTTTTTATTATTGCAAGTTATGAATAATAATTTTACTATGTCCTTTAGTATCACAATAACACCTATATTTATCTCAATGTAGCAACTACTCATGTCTTTCTATGGCATACAATGTTAAGGTCTTTGCTCTAGGAGATCTAGCTGTTTACATTAATTCTAGATAATAGTTTTTGCTCTATTATAATTTTCTTTGTAAGTATAATAATAGTCATGGGCTGTACCTACTACTGCATACAAACACCTTTTACAAAAGTAATCTTAGTTTAATTTAATGTAGTTGATACTGACTGTCTCGGTTACTTTTTTCTCATTGCTGAGACAAAATACCCAACACCCAAAATGAAGAAAGGGAAGGTTCATTTAGCTTACAGTTTGTGGAGGTTTCAGTCCATACTTGGCTGCTTAGAGTCAGAGTGGCACATAGCACAGGGCGAATGTTCATGGCAGCAGAGCACAGCAAAACAACCAGCAAAAGGGAGGAATGGTTGCAAGCAGCCTCTTTTCCTTCCCGTATATTGTAAACGGCCTATCCCCACCCAGGGGTGCGTAGCTCTCACACAGTCTCCATGCCATCCTCTTCCACAGGCTCAGGATGTGTACAAAGTAAGCACCCTGGCTTCCTGCTGAATCACTCTGCCATACCTCTACACCCCCGAAGTTGACACAATCTATCAATCATAACACTGACCAAATAAATTTGATAATAATATTATAGATGCTGTGTTCTTACTTCTTAACTCAAATGTGTCCCACAATTGAACATTTGACATTGGCTGCATCCCTTTCTACTTAATTGAAGGAAGTTAAATTGACTTTGTTCTACAATGCAGGATCTCTCAAGGAAGAGGGAAGTCAATGTGGCCCTGTTCCAAGAGCAGCACAAGGCAGTTTACAAGGAGACCATAATGGCTACAGGGAAAAAGATGTGAGGATTACACAGAGAACACTCTTGAGAATCATCTTGCAGAAAGTTTTACAAGGCAAGATGAAAAATCTTGGCTTAGTTAGGTCAGTGGTAAGAAACCATCAAAAAAAATTTAGAAGGGCAATAGTAGGATTAGAACTGTGTTTCAAAAAGATAAAATTAAGAGCTGAGCAAGGGATAAATTTGGAGCAGAGAAAGATTAGATGAATTAACAGGTCAGGAAACTTACAGGAGACCAAGAGAGAATTATATTGGTGGTAGAGAAAATGACATCTGATAATTGCATAATGCTTCTTAATTTGATTTTTTTTCCTCATTGTATCCTTTGAATTGTACTACAGCCTCATTTAGTAGGAAATGGAAAATTTTAAAAAACTATTTTATTATATTTATTCAGTCTAAGAAAATAAGTGAATTACTGTGTGTAAAAAAGGTGAAAAAAGAAGCCTTTCTTTTGAACTCCCGACATATTTTTCTCCATGGAAACAACATGTGAATAAATATCTCATAAGGACTATCCGAGTCATGAGGGAGGGGCTGCGGCCAAAGTGAAGGCTGTGGGGAGCAAGGAGAATGGGCACACGGAAACAGGGAGCGGCAGCCAGGAGCAAGTCTGAGGGAGGGAGTACAGCAGGGTTTGGGATTATTGTTAGTTTTTGTTTGTTTAGTTTCAATAAAAGAAAATAAATATAATTATCACATGTAGGTCTCAATTTGACATATTTTGGTTCTGGATTGTTAAGCCACATAATTAGCACATAAAAGGGAACCAGGGGCAAAGTGACCAAGTACTCACTGCAAAAATACAGATGTCACAACATAAATGCATGCGCAAGGTGCATGAATTTTTATCACCTTATATGTGTGTCTGTATGCACATGCCCACATAATTTAAATAAAATTAAGGGGCAGAATTCTGAATCTACTTAGAATGGAGAACTTCAAAAATAGTTGAGATTAAAATGTAATACCCATGATTCCATCTCACCTCTTAAAGAATGACAATCATGATTATCAAGAGCTCAAATAATAATAAATGTTGCAGAGGTTGCTGTCAAAACAGAATGCTTCCACACTGGTAGTGAGAAAGTGAGCTAGTGTGACTACTATGCAATCAGCATGTAGAGTCCCCAAAAAACTAACACTAGAAATTCCACTCTACCAGCTACTCCCCTTCTCGGTATCTTCCCCAAAGAGATAATGCCATATTAAAGTCGTACCTACCTATCTATGGCCATTAACTGTTGAATGGGTAAAGAAAATATGATGTATACATACACAGTGGAATACTACTGTGACATAAAGAAGGATAAACTTGAGTCATTTGTAGGAGAACAGATGCACCCTGAGAGCACAATATTAAGAAAAATAAATCAGACACACAAGGTTAAGTATTAAAATGCTTCTCTTCTACGAGAAACCCAAATTATAAATAAAAAGCAAAACAAAATTATGTAACAGGAAATAGAGATAAATCTCTTGCAGATACAAAAGGGATCAAGGGTTGGCATGGGGAGAAAGGGAGAGGATGAATATAGAATTAAAATATGTTATGCTAATTGCACGAATTCCTCGTAAGGGATTTCATTATTACATATCAAAATCATGTACTAATAAAAAATAAAAATTGAAAAATATGTAATCATACTACACACTCCCTTATTTCATTGGAAAGTTATCCATAAACTGAAAGATGTAAGAACAATTTCCATGTTAGTTATTGCCTAGGGTGGGTGCAGAGATGAAGGAACAGTCCGCACAGTGTGCAGTGTGTATCTTGGTTTTGGGGTTATTGAGACACTCTTGGGGACCGTCAGAATGGTGGCAAAGAAAATGACATCGGATAGTTGCCTCATGTTTCATCATTGTAGCCTGTGATTTGCATAGCTACCTCATGAAACATTGATCATATTGGCAGTGTTACAATTTTATACATTTGTCAAAATTATGCACCTAAAGTAGGGTAATTTTTCCCTAAGAGAATTTTACATTTCAGGAACATAACAATCAAAAATATATAATTAATAACTCTTATATTCCCCTTTGGGAGGGAAATAAATTAAAGTAAAATGAAATAAGATATATCTGTATATCTTAATCTGTTTTTCATGCAAAAGTGTTAGACATTGATAGCCAAACATCATTTCAGGAGATAGAAAAATCATAATCCCTGAGAGTCAAAGAGTCTGATACATTGCCAGAAAACAGCACTAGCAAAGCAAATTCTTCACAGACAGAGCTTTATGAGGAGTTGTCCCTACGAAAGTCCAAAAAGTGTCAGAAACAGTTCTTTTATTTATTAATCCAAAAAATACAGATTACCATTTATGTCATGCCATATCCTAGGAGCTGCTGTCAAAGATAACACAGCTGGACATTAATGAAATTGAAAAAAAAGGTTTGATTCAGTAACTGCTGAGAATAGAGTAAGAAGTGTGATCCAGTCTGGTTTGTGCAGAGGTCACTGGGCATTTTAGAGGGAGACTGAAGGAGGGGAAGGTGGGTTTCAAGTAGAGAGGGAATCAAAGAATTACAAAGATTTGCCACATGCAAATGCCATTAACACAGCTGTGCTTGCTGAAAGTTAGAACTCTACCTTTCCACTGGGACTGCGGGACAGCTCCTTCCTTACTGATGATTAATTGCATTTTAGAGGAATGGCTGTATGATTCTAAAGAATGGCGCATGAGTGAATTGTAAGAGATTCATATGCATCTCAAATTTCAAAGGAAGATTCATATGCATCTCAAAGGAAGTGTTCATAATGATAGTTTTAAGAGAGGTCAAGGTCCTCCTACCCAAGGTACCCAAATTTCTCTTACTCCTTTGAGATTTTTTGGATAAGCACTTTAAATATACAGAATGTTGAGGTCATCCTATGAGCACAGAAGCGGTGTTACTGTTAGCTATCTCTTAATACAAAGCCTTGAACTGAGACGTTTTATGCTTAGAGTTCTTCACGCCTTAGATGATACACAAAAGAAAGTAAGATAAAGACTGTGCCCTTGTGGTATTTACACTCTGGTAGGGACGACATGAATTTCAGGTTTCCAGGGTTCTGCACACTCCTTCTTGAGATTCTTTCTAGACCTTTCTAGCCCTAAAGAAAGAACTGGACAAGGTAAGTGCAAAAGGTAGTGAGGTTTTACACTTACTAAAGGTAGGAGAAGAAACACTCTCTGCAGAATGAGTCTGTGGAAAACAAAGTACACCCTGTAGGCTGAAAATGGACCACTGTGACAGAGATAGCACAGTGGCCAGCAGCTCAGTGGTGGCCATCTTTTGTATTTTTCAACCTTGGGCTGAGGTCAGGGCTAGGCTATCCTATCAAACACCTGCTTGAGTTCTTGCGAGATGAATTGAAGATAGAACTTTATTGGAACTGTTTTTTCCTTTTTTGTTTTTGATTGTTTGTTTTTGTGTGTGTGTGTGTGCCCTGGCACACCCACTCTCCCAGCCAGCTGACTACACCCTAGTCTCCTGCTTCAGTGTGATAAATGAGTACATGACCTCTCATGTCTCTGCTAGTTTTGCCATTTGATGCTATGTGGACTGGTCCCATGTGGGTATGTCCTCATTTTTATCGTTATCTATGTCACTTGCAGGAATGATGAATATCTTTAGGAATATTTATAGCAATCCTGACTTGCACATACTTTTAGAAAAATCCTTACAATTTTATGTATCATATTCATTTTTCCACTCACAAGAGAGATGTCATGAAAGAGAATTGTGATGCCTCTCCCATACCATGAAAAGATAGAATTCTTAAAAATATTTGATAACCAACATTACCACATGTCTAAAATGTGAGAATCCCTGGAGCTGTGTGTCTATTCTGTTCACTGTTATCATCACACAACCCTGGGAAAATGTCTGGCACATAATATGAGTTTTAAATACTTCAAAATGAATTTCTTTGAGTTACACTGTCAGGTATTAGTTTCCCAGATTGCCTTTTATCTGTCTCCTATTGTCCCTGCCTAGCATGTGTTCTTGCTTGTAGAAATAGTGGAAATTAACACAAAAGCATAAATTTGCAGGGAAAACAGTTTAATTAAAAAATGAAAGGAAATAGTACAATACTTTAAATTGAGGAACTGACAAAGATCAATCAGGCCCTTAAAAAGAACATTAAGAAAAATAGAAAATGGCTCCAACTTCAAAGGGCAGAGGGGTTTGATTCAGATCAGAATGACCCATGTGAAAAAGCAAGAGACCTGTTTTTAAACTGTAGCTGATGGGGTTGGTCTGGTTGATCATTACCTCAGTCCTGGTCTCATAGCTTTCGAATCTTCATTGGTTTGGTTCCATGGCTATGAAAGAATTGTCTCTTTTTCTGGTGTGTTCAGCTATGTGAGCTCTGCTTTTCCTGGAATCTAGGTGATCACATATTTAGTACGATGACTGCAGACATCTGAGCATAGTTGAATGTCCTTGTAAATCCACAGTTTGGTATCTTCAGTCTTGCAAAGGGATAATATTGTATAAATTCCAGGCTTGTTTTGCCTGTTTTAAGACTGATGTTCCTTAAATGAATAACATACCTATATATAGCTGAGACTGGATTTGATCCAAAGTTTTATAACAAAGGAAACATACAACGGTCAAGCTTTGTTTTGCTTTCAGTTAATTATTGGACACTTCTGGGGCCAAGTGAAGAGTCAATATTTTTTTAAATGATCATAAAATTCATTACTTTCCCAAAAGAAAATATAACCATACTTTTAATTAGTAATAAGCTAATATCAAGGAACAAGCTAAGGGCACAGAAGTCTACCTGTCCCTGTTCCCTAGAGTGGTAGCTGACTACACCATTTCCCTACAGTGGTTTTGGTCTGCTCACTCAATATAACCTGGCTTCTGGCCATCACGTGGATGATTCTCATCAGATCTCTCAACTGAGTGAAATAAAAGGGAAAATATCACTGCATTGTTTCTCAGCATAAAAAAACAATTACAATTTTGGTGATCAGAGAAGTGGAAAATCAGATTCTAATTATTGCGCACTTAATCGTATCTGGAAAAATAATCTTGAGAGCAGGGAAACTAATATGGTTTTGCTGTTGGGAACTTGGGAAGATTTTTGAAATGAGGCATGTTGCAGGCAACTCGTATCAGCCAGTACAGTGCAACTGGGAGGAATACAGACAATGTTAAGGTGATTTCAATACAGCAAAACAAGTCTTCACCCCCTCAGCATCCTGCCGCAATACCCTATAATTCATCCGAAGTCTCAGCTTCCAGTGTCAGGGGCCCTGAGGTCCCCGCAGTAACATCTTGATGAGAGATGCACACAAGCATAACATAGAAAAAGAATAATTTTATTTTACAAAGTTCTTGGATTTAGAGATTTTACTGCAGCCTGTCATGACACAATGACAAATACTTTACCTCAGAGTTAATAAAATAATATCTCCATTTTCTTTAAAGTTATTTCTCCACCCAGGACCTGCACTAGGCAATTTTTATGCCCTAACTCTGTAGTGTTAAATAACAAGTATTAACAAAATTATAGACAGTGCATGCATCTTTTTTATCAACATGTGTCTTGCCTAGATAATTACAGCATTTTACAGCTTTAGAAATGAAAGCTCATGAGAATTCTGCTGGTTGCCACAGGGTGCTCAGCTAATCGTCTCTCTGACTTCAAAACCTGTACTCCTTTTCTGTGCCACAGGGCCCCTGGCTCACCACTCACTTGGAAAGTATCCTTCTGCCCTTTGCCTGCAACTTGGGACAAGTGTTGTCTTCTTTTTGAGTGAACATTTCAAGGTAAAATAGACTGCTTACACGATGCCTCTGGGAATTGATAAAAAGTTACATTGAGAAGAGCACTAGATTTGGAGAAGATAGAGACAATTCACTTGGGCAGTAACAATACCTTGCCAAAGAATAGGAATTAAATTTTTAGGCTGCAAACGGAATGATGACATTTTCTTTCCCACGAGAAATGAGGAGGCACATGATTGGATTTCATAGGAAAAACAAAAACTAAGCATTTTTTTCCTTCACTGATGATAAAACATTAATGTAGGCACAATTTGAAAAAAATCAAAATTTAATGAAACACTGTTCTCCACGATCATAAATCCATTGTAAATGGGTAAAGAATACAGTAGAAAAATACAGACAGGATTATACACTAATTTCAAAGTACAAATTTTCTCCATGGGTTTTCATTTACTATTGTGTAATATATATATATGAGAAGGTGGTTAGAATGGTGGCCCCAGATACATCTGTACTGGAGCAGCTTTTAATGCCCTACCTATTCTGCCTTTAGTAGCCCATACTTCAGGATTTATTTCTATCTCCACAAGGGGAAGACAGTGTACCTGACCTGGGTGCATATATATTATAGTATCTGAACAAGATAAAATATTTCTTCCCAAGAGAGTGGCTGGACTTTCAGGCATTGTCAAAAAGGAATGTGAAAAAAGAAAACCATCCCAGTTACAGCCTAAAGGTTGTGAAAAATAGCCAATTTTCTCCTCTCCAGTTACTCCTTTCACTGAGGTATGGCGGCTGGAAGGAAGGCCAGGATTGAAAAGAAGGACCGAGAGACTTGCGCCGGTGTCCAGCAATAGGCTGGTTTGCTTTCCCTCTATAGTCATGATTACCCGGGGCTCCTCCGTGGAGATGACAGTCCAGCCAGAGGGAGAGGGCACAGTGTGCCCCGGGCCCCTTCATTCTTGTTGGACCAACTGGTAGGATGGGTCTGAACTCTGGGGCCTTCGCTCCAGAGGGCAGTCCGACCTCCAGTGGTCACCACTGCAGCTAGGGCATGGCCCAGGGGGCTTTTTAGGACAGTCCTTCTTATGGTGGCCTGGCTTTTGACAGCGGTAGCGGTAGCAGACCAAGGTAGTCATTGATTTCTTGGGGCCCCGAGAATCAGACTTAGGGTCTGTTTCTCTTAGAGCTGCTGCAAAGGCAGCTGTTTTTTCTTGGTCTCTTTGTTTCCTCTCCTTGGCTTCCTCCTCGTCACGGTTATAAAATACTGAGGAAGCAATCTTTACTAACACATCCAGGGAACTATCTGGGGCAAAAGCCTTTTTGTGTAGCTTTTTTCTAATATCTGGGGCTGGCTGAGTAATGAACTTATCTTTAAAAATAGCTTGTCACTCTATTGAATTAGGATCTAGGGAAGTATGTTTTATCAATGCCTCTTATAAGTGATCTAAGAAAGCAGAGGGGTGTTTCCTTTTCTCTTGTCGGACAGCTGACAGTTTAAAATAATTGAATGGCTTAGCTCTTATCCTTCTTAGACCTTCAAGAATACATGTCCGAAAGTGTCTCCTATTCTAGTCTCCCATATGGCTGCTAGGCCAGTAGGGGTCTTGGATAGGGACAGCTTGGGCTCCAGTGGGCACTGGTAGTTCCCCTTGTTGTCTTTCTTCTGGTCTTCTGAAATTAATAATATGGTATTCATCTCCAAATGTGATAGCAGCCTGTAGTGCTGCCTCTTTCTCATTAGGGGTCAATGTTTGATTGAAGAGTAACACTACATCTTTCCAGTCTAGCTCATAGGTCTGAGTGAGGCCTCTAAATACCTCAATGTATTTATTAGGGTCATCTAGGAATTTTCCAAGACCTAACTTTATTTGTTTTAGGCCACTGAGAGAAAAAAGGCACATGAACTCTGGCAGTTTCAAATTGTCCAATTACCTCTCGTAATGGATATTGTCCTTGAGGTGCTTGTCTAAACTCAGCTAAGGAAGGGTATAGTTCTGTAGAGGCTTGGAGTACAGCTGGTCTAGAAGCTTCATCCTCTAACTTAGAAGGGCAAGTAGGGGACACCTTAGGTTCAGGAATGGTGGGTGAGGCCTTAATTAAAGCTGTCTGGTCCTCCGACTCTGAATATTGGGGAGCAGCAATCTCAGGCTGTAGTATAGTGGGTACCTTAAAAGTCTGAGGTGTCCCGTTTCCCTGTGGCTCATTTTTACATTTTGAAAGTAAATAAGGACTATTTCTTAACCCAAAGAAAATTTGAACGTACGGCACTTCAGACCATTTTCCTTCCTTTTTTACAGTATCTTTCTAGTTGTAAAATAGTATCATAATTAATACTTCCCTCTGTATTCCATTTTGGTTCTAGGGGGTAAGTAGGCCATGCACGTGTGCAGAAAAATATTAAACAGCTCTTTTTTAAGGAGTCAGGATCAAACATCTTCCAATGCTTAATGACGCAAGTGAGAAGAGTAAGCAATTCTGACTGTGAGTTTCCCATGGTCTGTAAAGACAAGAAGAGAGAGGTCGGACATCTCCTCCCTATCTCTAATTGGTCTTTGTACCCTAAGGCATCTCTTAAGTAGATTCCACTCCAGGGCAGGTAGAGATTAGTACAGGACCTTAGATTGATAAATGAGGCAGTAGTGCCAATTCACCCAGTCGTACCTAACCCATATACACTCCTTTCTCAAATTCCAGGAGATGCCAGTTGGTTTTCAGTGTTAGATTTAAAAGATGCTTTCTTTTTGTATTGCTTTACATGGAGATCCCCAGTTTCTCTTTGATTTTGAAGATCCTCATGACCAGGCCTCTCAACTGACCTGGACAGTGCTCCCCCAAAGGTTCAGGGATAGTCTGCATCTTTTTGGACAAGTGCTTTCCCATGACTTGGCATGTTTTGAGTTTTCCCAGATCACAGTGCTACAGTATGTAGATGACATTCTTTTATGTGCCCCCTCAGAAGAGCTCTATAGCCAAGGCACCTGGGCTTTACTAAACTTTTTAGCAAACAGAGTTTATAAGGTTTCCAAGTCTAAGGCACAACTTTGTAAACTTGAGGTAAAATATTTAGGCCTCATCATATCCAAGGGAACCCGAAGGCTGGGAAAGGACAGAATTAAACCAATTCTTTCCTTCCCACAGCCCAAGACCCTAAAACAGCTAAGGGAATTCATAGGCATTACAGGTTTTTGTCACCCGTGGATACCAGGATATGGGGAAATTGCAAGACCCCTCTATCAACTTATAAAAGAGGCTCAAAAGACAGATACTCATATTTCAACCTGGGAACCCGATTCCCAAACAGCATTCTGAAAGCTTAAACAAGCTCTCCTGAATGCCCCAGCCCTAAGCCTCCCCACAGGACATCATTTCAATTTATATGTTGATGAGAGGCAAGGTATGCCTTTGGGACTACTTACACAGGATCGGGACCCACTCAACAACCTGCAGGGTATCTGAGTCATGAATTAGACATAGTAGCAAAGGGATGGCGTTCTTGCCTTAGAGCCATGGCAGCTGTAGCTCTCTTAGTGCCTAAAGCATCCAAGCTAACTTTAGGTAAAGACCTCACTGTATATAGGCCTCACAATGTGGCAGGTCCTCTTTCATCCAAAGGGAGCCTCTTGCTATCAGACAACCAGCTTCTTAAATACCAGGCTCTACTTATAGAAGGATCAGCCATTCAAATAAAAACATGCTCCTCCTTAAACCCTGTTACCTTTTTGCCAGGAAAGGAGGAAATTGAGGCTGACAGACATGACTGTGAACAGGTAATTCTCCATACATATGCAGCTAGAGAGGACTTATTAGACACACCCCTTACTAACCCTGATTTGACCCTTTTCTGTGATGGCAGCTCCTTCATGGAAGATGGAACAAGAAAGGCAGGATATGCAGTGGTGACTTTATATCAAATTCTTGAAAGCTCCTCAC
This sequence comes from Dinomys branickii, assembly GCA_004027595.1. Classification (NCBI taxonomy): domain Eukaryota; kingdom Metazoa; phylum Chordata; class Mammalia; order Rodentia; family Dinomyidae; genus Dinomys; species Dinomys branickii. The sequence continues at coordinate 60,287 of PVLD010010087.1, read as the reverse complement.
TTGCACTTGGGACTAGTGCTCAGCTAGCAGAGCTCATAGCTCTGACAAGGACCTTACAACTCAGTAAAGGACAAAAGGTCAATATTTATACCGATTCAAGATATGCTTTCCTAGTATTACATGCCCATGCCGCTATATGGAACAAGAGAAATTATCTAACAGCAAATGGATCCCCCATAAAGTATCATAAAGAAATAGATGACCTTTTAATGTCTGTTTATATGCCCTCTGAGGTGTCAATAATTCACTGTAAAGTACACCAAAAGGAAATGGATGAGGTATCTCAAGGTAATCAACTACTTGATGCAGCAGCTAAAAAGCCTGCTCAAGGGCCCCGTCTACAGGCTTCTCTGATCTGGGAAGGGCCCCTTGATTATACGCGACCCAAACATTCACAGGCAAAAATCGAGTGGGTGCTCTCCCGTGGATGTCAGTTCCTTCCATTAGGATGGCTACAATCAAATGATGGTAAATTGTTCCTTCCAGGTGTTAGTCAATGAAAAATTATTAAGTCTTTACACCAAACTTTTCATTTGGGGAGAGTTAAGACCCAACAAATGGTCTCAAAATTACAGGCTAAAGACTGGTTTGCAACAGATTGGCTTACTCGCCCTGGAATTAGATGGGAAGCCCCCAATGGCACTCATTGGTCTTGTGGGACCAATTTGTGGCCCTGGCTACCCCCTGGATGGATAGGAAGATGCACATTAGGATTTGCCTGGTTACAAGGCAGGAGTGTCAAAACTATTGACAAACCTGCTAATTTACCCCGTTTACAACACCGATGGTCTAGAAGTGTGTTTCACTGGTATGATCACTTGGCGTTTATCTTTATCCCTTCCCTAGGGTTAGAAGATGTCATGCAGCACATCGAGGCCTTAACTAACTACACTCAGCGGGCCTTAAGTGACACCACAGCTGGTCTCTCTCTCCTAAATAAAGAAATAAAATTAATGAGGGAGGCCATCCTCCAAAATCGGATGGCATTAGACATTCTAACAGCAGCACAAGGGGGAACCTGTGCAATTATAAAAACTAAATGTTGTGTATACATTCCTAATCCCTCTGCTAATGTCTCAACAGCTACTCAAGATATCGGACAACAGTTGATCAATGATATGTCAGATCCTAAAAATCCCTGGAACTTATCCTCTCTATGGGAGGCCATTACTGGTTCCTCTTGGTGAAAATCTTTGTTAACTATATTCATAATAATCCTGTTGGTCTTATTACTTGGCCCATGCATACTTAATTGGTTCTTTGCCTTTGTCTCCTCCAGATTTAAAGCCATACACCTACCCAAGATAAAAACGCCTGGTGTTTATCTAGGGCCTTTAGGTGTACCCTCTGGAGAGTTTCTCTGACTGCCGATCAAAAACTAGGACACCTTTCAGCCTGAAGAAACCAGAGCGGTCATCGCCCGTTACTCCCTCACAGCAGTTCGGGTTACTTCTTCAGAGGGGTAAATGTTATAGGCAGCTGAGTTAGATAGAAATATTATAGGCAGTCAGACAGGGCCGGGCCCTGGAAGGAGCCAACAGACCTGGAGGAGCCAGCAGACCTGTGGGCCAGACCTCAAGACAAAGGGTGCTATACAAATGCACCCACTCATTTCCCTAGGTGTAAATATCAGGGATTGATATTCTAAATAAGTAACAACCATCTTCTAAAAAGCCAGGAAGAGTAGCTAGCCCGACCCCCAAAGGAAAAGCCCCTGGTCTGTATCCATGACCACTTGCTATGTGACTCGCTTCCCCATTTGATCCCAGTCCACTCAGTCTTACCTAAACAATTATACCTGTAGTCTTATTGGCTGACCATAGTTTTGTCCATTTCCCCTACCTTGAACCCACCTCACCTCATGGTTTTTCTCTATAAAAGTCCCTGGAAAAGATAGTCGGGGGGGAACCCTCTCGGGCCCCCCTTCTGTCCTTCTCTTGGACAGAAGTTTTCTTTCTCTCAGTAAATATATTCTACTTTTAAAAAAAAATGGTGGCCCCAAAACTATGCTGACATCATAATTCTTATATATCCTTATGGATATCAATAGCCCTCTCTCTCTCTCTCTCTCTCTATATATATATAGATAGATAGATAGATAGATAGATTATATATATATATATGCATAACCTTAGGGTCTTGACTTATTTCACTAAGTAAAATGTATTTGAGATTAGTCTGTCCTAAAATATATGTGTGTGTGTGTGTGCTAAAGACATAATGTATAGCATAGGGACTATTTAATAATAACGGTGTATGTTTGCTTAAAATTTTCTGAGATTAAATGTTGAGTATAGGCCCTGTATTAAAAAGGGAGAACTATATGACATAATGCATATGTTGGTTACCTTGATTGTGTTCATCATTTCAAAATGTATGTAATTAGATATTTCAAAATATTGTGAAGTATACCTTAAATGCATACAGTTTTTACTTGTGAATTATACACTTTCCAATTAAATGTAAATACGATGGGGGTGGAAAATACTTTAGCAACTACAAGTATTTCAAAGAGTGAAAGCAATAACATTGCCTTATATATTTTCTGTGAAAGAGTAACTGAGTAACATGATATTTTAAGTTGTTGTCCATAAGTGGAGAATGCTTTTTTAAAATTAATGAAATTGATTGGTAAAATGTTGGAATAATTTTCAATTTTTGAGAAAAATTTCTGACATGTCTCTGATAAATTTGGAAAGCAATGTTTATTAACAATTTCATGGCTTATTTGTAATATAATTATGCTTTTGGTCATTCCACTATGGTAATAGTTTTTCCTCACTGTTTAATTTTAATATTTTTTCTTGAAGTATTGAGCAATCAAGAATATGTCCATTTATACTCTGACCCATCAGCTGTATACTTTCTTATTACTATGCTTGTGACGCTCCAAATTTTAACGTAATACATTTGTGTTTTCTAAGTTATTAAGCTAGTGGTATACATTACACAAGCAACAGAAAGACAACACAACACAGATCACCATAATTGCTTCTGTACCCAAGTGTCCTAATATTAAGCTCATTGTGATGTCCTATTTATCCTTCCAACTTGAATCCTGTATGAAAAGATCATTCAAACCTTTTCTTCATGATTTCTAATGAGAAGGCTGTCTTCCAAAATCTACCATCCATGTACTGATTTTTTTTAACTCTATTTAGGTAAATAAATTTAAAACTTTTAGCTCTTCTCATCATGAGAAAAAATTAGAATATCATCCATATGTTCACTTCCCTTTCATCTTTATTTTATCAAAATCCAATCAATCATGTTACCTAACTATTCTGTTGTTACTTCTCCCTGTGAGTGCTGCTGTTTCATACATTTAAAGGAGAACTTGCATTCTACCCTAAGAATGCACAATACCATGTTTGAGCATTTCTCTTAGTGACTATGCTTTGCTTGGTTTTGTGTGTGTGTGTTTCTTTTGTAAAATTTTTTCACTTACTTACATTGAATTTTCCTCTTTGTTATGTACTGTTCTGCATGTCCCACCCTGGCAATAAATAGCAGTTCCACTGTCTTAAAATGCCCTATATTCTTTGATTTAAAATCAATGATTCCTTAACTCTTAATTTGCTTTATGTTCCTAGGACTTTTGCCTTTTTCAGATTGCACCGTGAGTAACATCATAACATATGCAATTGATAATTTACATTTGTGGTCTTTGCATATGTAGCTTGAATGAATTATGCACACAGTGAAAATATTTGCCAAGGATATTCCTTTCTCAGCCATAACACAAGTAACTCTCCCCCTCCTTCCGGCCCACACATTCAAACATGAGGCTTTTGGGGAACATTTTAGGTCTAAACTGTATCAGTCTCCCACTGGTCCCCAAAAGACTCATGTCCATCTGGTTAAGCAAAATGCATTTAGTAAACTTCTAAGAGGTTAGCAAAATCTTAACAGTTACAGCATCGCTGAAAATTCCTAGTCCAACCAAATGTCTTCTGACCATACCCCACTTCCTAAAAGAAACAGGAAAATAAGTTATTTGAAAAAAGGGAAGAGGGCCAAGCGAAGGGGGCGGGGAGAAGGGAGGAGGGCGTCAGGGATGAAATCAGGATTGAGATGAAATATGTACACGCACCCTCATCCCATGATGAGTGGAATCAGTGTGTAATGCCAATGTGTATTAATTCAAATGAACATCCAGCTATGAACGTGTCAGTGGATTAATCCCAAAGTTTTCCAATGCACATTTTACTACCATGAGTCAATCACCTTCCAAAACCCACTCTGAAAATATGAGAATTGGGGGCATTTAGATCTAAATTATAACAGGTTACATAAGTGTTATTTTATGTAAATGACTTGGGCATCTACAGATTTTCTTCTCCACAAGGGTATTCTGGAACCAATTTCCCATCAATGCCAAAGGAAAACTCTATACTCTTGTTTATGGTCCTGACTTATATCACTAAGTAGACTATATTTGATATTTATCCATTCTGTAACATTCTGTAAATCATAAGTGCATTGTTGCTTATGGATAGAGTCTCTGTTACATGAATATATGGCAGTGTATCTATTCCAATGACACAGTGGGAGACCCCCTTGGGACTGGCACCAGTGAACCTGTCTCATGTATCTGCATATAGGTTTTAGCTTGCTAAATACCTAATCATGAGATTACTGTGTTCTATAATGGGGACCGTGAGAAAGTATCAAGCTGTATTCCACATGGCTTCAGCATTTTGCATTCCCATCTATACGGAATGAATAATGCTATACATTCCTTATATTACAAGAATTTGTTGTTGCCAGACTATTTTTATCTTTGTTTGTTTTTTGTGTACTCTTTGTCTTAGTAGTGATAGGTGCATTTAATTTGCATTTCTTATATGCAAATAAAATTGAGTATCTTTCTTCATGTGTTTACTCATTATCCATATAACTTATTTGGGGAAGGTTTTTTTCAAGTCTCTTGGGCATTTTTTCAGTGGGTTGTTTGTCTCCCTTATTGTTGGATTTTAATCTTCCTTCATGTTTTCTTAATGTAAAATTTTTTTCAGGCATATGATGAGATAGTAATTTTCCCAATCTGTACATCATCTTTTTACTCTTCACTGTGTCTTCCTCAGAATAAATGTTACATTTTACTTTTGATAAAATCCAATTTGTTATTTGCATGAACCATGTTTTTGATTAATCCAAAGTGTTGTTAAAGCAAAGATTATTTGCTCCTGTTTTTTACTGATGTACATTTTATTATATTATGTATATATTATATGTATGTATATTGCGTACTTTAGGTAGTTTTTATGAGGTGTGCCATGTGCCCAAAATTTTATTTTTACGAAGGAAGACCTATTTTTCCCAGTTAGCCATAGATTATACACAGATACCGCTAGTTAGATTAACAAGTAGTCCCCTATGTCTCTTCCTAGGTTGGTGCTATCATTAATAGATGCTGTTATCATTAATAGATGCTGAATTTTGTCTACTTGTCTACATGTATTGAAATGAAAGTATAATTTTTAAAAATGTAGCACAGTGATAGTCAGTTACATTAAATATGGAAATCTTGGATTCCTGTTATGAATTTCAACTGGTCATTATGTATTAGTTTTCATATATGCTTGTGTGTGTATGTATGTATATATGAAAGCTTAACACTATTTTTTGACTAGCTTCATGAAATTCACTAGTATGTAGTTTCTTTCCTCACAAGATCATTTTCTGAATTTGGTATAAGGGTAGCATTATTATCAAAATGACTCTCTGTGGATTTTTCAGAAAGATATCGTGTAAAATTTATTTCTACTTTAAATGTTTGTTAGATATGACGAGTAAAAACTCTTAACTTACGGTTTGTTTTATAAAGCATCTAATAAGAAAGAAATTATTTAAAAATACATGTATGAGCATTTAGTTTACTTACTTCTTTTTAATATAGAAATTCAAGTCTCCAAAGAAATTTATTTGCATCAACAAATTTTTAAAAATTTATAAGCACAAACTTTACAAAGTACTGCTCTAAACCCTTCTAATGTCTGTAGATACATTTCTGTTGCAATTTTGATACACTCAAAATATTAAATAGATCAGCCTTAGTGGTTATGTCAAGGCAAGAACATTGAGAGAGGTGATAGACTCATTGAATAGATTATCAGCAGATAAAAAAGAGGCCAATAAGGGTATGAAGGAGGCATTTTCCTGTGAAACGCTCATCTTGAAATGATTTTCTTTAGTGGTTGTACAGTAATGTATGTACCCTAAAACTATAGCAAATGAATTTGCCTCTGAGAGCTTATAACTATAATTCTCCCTGGAGACATGCTCATGAGACATCAACAACTGAGCAGTTTTCTATTAAGATCCAGGAGCCCTGGCGAACAGGGCACAGGAGAGTCCTCCTAATCATCAGAAGAGAAAGATCTATTGCACTTAACAGTGACCTGTCTGTGTCCAAATATTATATACTTGACAATTCCTAAAAGAGAGAATTTGAAGCATTGCATCACAAAGAAAATAAGCATATCAGGTAAAGAATTTGTTAATTAAGTTGATCCAGACATTATAATATATTCACAACAACATATCGTGTTTTGCACCAGAATGGTATAAAATTTTGTCAATTAAAAATAAATAACAAAAGGGGCTGGGGATATAGCTCAGTTGAATAAGCGCTTGCCTGGAAAGTGTAAGGTCCTGAGTTCGATCCCTGGTACCACTAAAAAAAATAAATAAATAAATAACAAAATAAGAAATTTTCTCCTCTTCAAAACAAAAGGTTGTATACTCTCTGAGCCTAGGATTTCTCCGGAGAGCAAAACATTGTTGTGTCTCCAATGTTTCAAGTTTTGATTGAACATTTTTATGAGAGTTGATTTATCTTTTTGTTTTCTTTTGGGAGACATATGCCTTGGTTTATTTGGCCCTTTATAGGGCCAAAGAATACAAAACATCAAAAACTGACAAAGTTGTATGCAGATTTTTTGAAACACTTTTCATGATGAAGAAATTGGATGGGATTTGATAATGCTGGATTTTTTCTCCATAAAAATCAGAAAAGAAGCTATAATCTTAGATTAGGCCTGTCAACTTTTAATTTTTGTCAAAACTCAAATAAACTAGGTGTGGTGGATTGAAAACTGGTGGTCAACTTGTAATACCCAGCTGAATTGGCTCAACATGGTGCTGGGTATGGAGGGTCAGTCTGAGAATTGTTATTGACAAAATAAAAAGGAGAACTGGAAAAAAGAAGTGCTGTTGGGAGCTCGTGGGAGCTCTTGATTGTGCTGGAGGAGCTTGTCATACTGTCTTTCCTGATATGAACTTGGCTGTTCTCATCATTGAAGGAGCTCATGACCTATTGTCACTGAGAGTGGCTATGTTTCACTTTGGGGGAGCTCTGGTTCTTACTCTGAGAACGGCTTCCTAGCCCCATAGAGAAGATGGTGCACCATTCAGTGACCTGGACAAGCTTGTCATATTAACTTTCTTGATGCGGACTAGGTTGTTTTCATCATCAAAGGAACTCAGGACCCCTTTGTCTCTGAGGAGAGCGATAGTAACTTTGCAGGAACTTTTCCTCTTACTTTGAGCATCGCTTCCTGGCTCCAGTACAGATCGCTCACCCTGCTAGCACAGACCCTCCATCCCACTGGCACAGACTTTCTAGCTTTAGCCCCCAACCTTTGGGCCTTTCCAGTGCAAATCCATGAAACAGAAATCCACAGGACATTGTTGTGGGCTCTGACTCCAGTTGGATTTGTGGGAGGCATTGTGATGGGCTGTAGGTCTTAAGTGGAATCATGCAGGACATTGCCAAGGGATCCAGGCCCTCAGCTGGATTCTTTTGGTCTTTAGTGTGTGGACAGGTTTTCCACACTCTCTTTGTATGTGACTGTTTGGGTGACTATTATAAAACAATCCTCTAAATTATGTGTCCGGTATTGTTTTCCTTATAAACCCTGACCACAACACCAGGTTTAGATCAACACAGCAGGAAATTTTTTATAAAGCTATATAATTATTATGGGTATATATGTATACATACTATATGCATATGGAGAATGCTCTCTTATTCTATAGAATATTTCAAATTCAGCTCTTTAACCAACATAATTGTTTGTACTAAATCAGAAGACAATTCTTTTTTTTTTTTTTTTTGCAGTACTGGGGATCGAACTCAGGACCCTGCGCTTGCTAGGCAAGCACTTATTCCACTGAGCTATATCCCCAGCCCCAGAAGACAACTCTTAATAGCTGAGTCCAGTTTAAAACTTTCATGATGATTTCAGAGAAAAGAATGTATACAGAGCTGAGGCTGTCTTATAACTGATAAGCAGACATTAAAATTACAGTTGACCTTTAATAGTTAAAATGTTACAAAATTGGTATATACTTAACAATTCCTTAAAACGATGCCTACTTACTCAAGAGAACAAAAATTAATTTGGCATTCATATTTTGAATATTTTAACACAGAATTCATATATGCAAAATATTCAGGTGAAATCCCTATATCACCCACAAAGTAATTTTTTTTTCCTGTAATTCATGAAAGATACTCTGGGTGCCCTTATCTTTGTGTGTTTTGATATAAGTAGTTTGGTTATCAATTTGTCTGGTAAAAATATCATGTCACTTTCTATGTTGTCATAGTAAGATACATTTTGAGGGTTTATTTTTAAATAGTTACCATAATCTTTTATACATTTTTAACTTTGTGTGACCATACTTAGTTCAACACTGTAAATAATGGCATAGCTTCAGCTACAGACCCACTATGTCAGATACCAGATGAAATATTCACTTTTCTTGTAAAGAGCAGTCTTTTGTAAAGAAACAAGCATAGTATTTGTTGGCCCTTAGTACGTGGTTTTCAATAGTGTTGCTATGAAAGCAAACACTTATAACTCTTCTCATAGTCTGGAAAGTGAACACATGTAAAACGAAAATATTGGTTTTGAGCATGGAATAAGTAATTGAAGTTAGAATTGCTTTTCAATGTCATTTAATAGACTAAAACCTGAAATGTCTCTTCAATTGCTCATAGTAATTTCATATAAATATCGCTCAAACACTTAAAAGTTGTTTTTCATGCTTTTCATTTTGTTATTGCTATTTGACTGACAGTAAATAACAGCCCTTTTTGCATCCCTCCTTTTTTGAGAGAATGCTTTTGGGTTTTAATATATCCTTGTTTTGAAAGATGTTTCACTTGTATCACCCCAAGTAAAATGAAGTGACTGATAGGTATTTTTCATCTTCTCAGCTTGTAACTGTTACAGACAAGTTGGTAAAGTACGAGAGACATAAGGAACTCAAAGATGTCTTCAAACAATGGATATGATTAAATTTGATTCTTTTCAAAACTTACAGTATAACTTCTAGTATGAAAAGTCCAACATAGAGACTTATAATACTTGAACATTCCTTGTATGCCCAAGGTGAGAGAGAACACAAAAAAGTGGGGCACTCAATTACCATCCACTCATACATTCATTGGAGATGTCTTTACTACCACAATTACCAGCTAATACTTTATTTGTTTTAACCACTAAATTTATGGTAATTATCTACAGAAGCTATAAAAATCTGACACAGATATTTATACCTGGAACTTGGGTTCTTTTATACCAATAACAATGACCTAAAAATTCAAAATTGGTTTGAGGACCAAGTCATAGGTAAAGGGACAGAAATGTTAAGAACGTGATTGAGATGATTTATATTACACACTCTTGGTACAGATTTCTAGCATGTTTTTAGAAATACGGACATTGAAGCACCTGTTGGTGAAGATCTAGACGGAAATTAAGGATATATTATTGAAGATTCAATAAAGGAGAATCATTAAATATGGCATAGAAAAGAATCTTATTGGACTGAAATATATTGTACAACCATGCCAGAAGTAGAATTTGTAAATTACAGTTTAGTTAAGTAGATTCTTAAGCAAAATGTTTAAATTGGGTCTAATTTCTCTCTGCTGTTTTTGGAAAACATTTTCCTAAATACATACATTTAGGACAGAACTGTGAGGCCAAAAGGAACCCTGGCATGATGATTATGCAAATTCTGTCTAGAGTCATGGGTGGAATTACAAAATCTCAGGGAATATTACTAGTCCTTGAAATCTAGTATTTGTCCCATATGATTTGAAATTTGTGTGATGACTTAACTCCTTCTTCCCTTTCACCTTCTTTGGAAAAGCAAAGGGATTGTCTATTACTCCTGTACTGTGCTGACTCTGCCATTATATTTTGGGTGTAGATCACTTCTTGTCTAGTGGCAATAGCCAAAAGTGGGGTGAAATACACCAGGATCAATGATACCAGATTTTCACTGATACATGATTACATAAGACAATTCTTTTTAGCAGATCAAAAGTCAGTAGCACATAGAACTTTTGATAAGTATGCCATTAGCAACCTTCTTGACGTTCAAAACTTACTGAATATTACACAGTATGACTTTATTTAAAAACATCTATTATTGTCTTATCCAATAGGTTTTGGTGATGAAAAAAGACTGAACTATAGAAGAACATTAATAGTGACTAATGCAGACTCAATAGATGGTAAAGAGCCTTGAGTTGTAATTTATGTCTCTCTTGATATTCACATTTTGTTTTATCATCATCTAGGAGAATGTTCTGTACTTGCATGGGTAAAACATTCACAAATGTTAATATCTATACAATTAATTTTAGTCTCAGTCATTGTAAAGTCCCACTCGGATGTTTCTACAGAGAAAACAACATATGTTGTGGCACCATTTCCCATTATTTGACTGTTTTCCCCATGCATTATTTTCCTTTTCTAGCTTTATTGAGCTTTTGTTTCTTCAAAATATTCAGGATACTATTCAAATTTCCAGTAGAACAAAATGTATGTATTTCAGACTTGTTTCTACGGAATGGCTTAAAATGGAGACAGCTGAGCTTCCCTTAATGTTTAAACACCAACATCAGTGTGATTTCCCAATGTAACTTAAGTGTATTTTTTTGTGTGTGTAAGTGGTTTTTTTTCTTTTCTCTGTATAAGGGATTGAACAAAGGCTTCTCACAGTGAATTACACCTCCATACCTTCTTTTAAAAATTTATTTTATTTTATTTTGATTTATTATACTTTGTTTTATTTTATTTTATTTTATTTTATTTTGAGATATGGTCTTGCCAAACTCTAAGTAGCATAGGCTGACCTTCAACTGTCAACCCTCCATTCTCAGCCTCCTAGAGTTCTGGGATTACAGATGTGTGCCCCTGTGTCCTGCTAAGTATTTATTTTTAAAGTGATTTTATGATGTTTTAATATCATCCTGAGTTTTACTTCAATTCAATTATACTCTCCATTATCATTAATCCTTACATAAACAATATGAGAAGGTCATATAAAATCATTAGTGCTTATATTTTAAGAATGATAGCCACACAAATAAAAATACATATTTGCAAAGAATTCCCCCCATAACTATTTTCATAATCAAAAGTAAAAACAAACTTTAAATCCATTGTGTTAATAAATGGATTATATGTCTAGGATCTCCCTCTATTTCCTACATAGGTATATATATGTATGTACCTATGTACCTATGTATATATGAATGTCTACGTGGGTATAACATATGTATTTGGTGATTGATAAAAGATCAAGAAATAAATTATGCTCTAAAAAGTCGCCTTGTGTTTTCTATAAATAAAGGAAAATTTGAAGTTCAGCACAGTATCAAAGTAAGAGATTTACAAATTTCTCGAAATACGCTAAACAAAGAGTGTGAAACTAGAAAGATCTTGAGTACATAGCTTAAATTGCTGAAACCCTGCTTTAGTACTAAATGATTAACATATTTCCTATGCTAAAGCATGTTGTGTTATGTGTGCTTTGTGGAAATGATCCCTTGGTACAGGTATATCTCAGTTGACACCTCCGTGATAGAAGAAAAATGTACTATTTAATGGAAAATGCCCACAGTGGAATCAAATTCAATGCACTGCCATAGTATAGATTTGACTCCTGATATCACAGAAATGCAATGCTTCAAGACTAGAGATGTCCTTCTGAACTACCTCACCAGACTGTACCAAAAACATGAGGACAATAAAAGTTGAAGAAAGTAAATGATAAACAAGAACGGAGAAACAGTGGTGGTGGTTGCCCATGGCTGGTGTTTGCATGTGTGTACAAAGATTAGGCACCAGAAGAGTGGTGGTAAAGGGCCAGCCTTTGCTCTAGTTGTATTATGCATTAGGTTTAATAAGAAGAAATATTCTTTACCTTGTTGTTATGGACTTTGCCATCAGAATAAATGTAGTGCGGAAAGATGTGTGTGTATACATGTATACATGTGGGGAGTTAGGGTTAACTCAGCTCTCTGACATAACTAAGTGCAGGAAAGTATATAAAATAGGTGTCTCAAATTTGTGGAACTATATTCCATATAGACACTTTGTTATTTTCTATCATCATGTATTGAAATAACTCCAGGTCCTTATAAGTAATAATCAAATTAGCATAGCAGTGGATTCTGCAACAATTACTACTTTAGAAAAAAAATAGATCAAAATATTAGCTTTAAAGTAATTTATGATGGGTATCATAGAAACAAAACTGCCATCTGCATATATGCAGGTAGAAACACAACACACATAACTCACCATATCTAAACCCATAAATATGACAGAAGACCAGGTAGTTTGGTCTGAGTATCTCTAATATCAGTCAGTCAGATTTATATAATGCCACTGTTGCTAAAGGTAACAATTCTCTAAGTCTGGCCTTCTAAGGACAGAACATAGAGTATTATTGTGGCAAAAAATAAGCAAGAAATATTCAAGCTATCTGCTAGTAAATGCAACTACATTACCAAGAATGATACCTTTAAAGAAAAACAATCTTTAAAGTGTATGAAAATATAATTAGTGTGTGTGAATGGAATAGGTAAGAGTAATACTATGACAAGTTGCTTTTCTTCTGAAAGACAACTAGGAGAAGTTTGTTTCCTGTTGTTTTTCTAAAAATATATCAAATAAGCTAACTTTAAAAATATTGTTTTTGGTGGAATAAATGTTTGTGTTGTAAATTCTAATGAAATAATAAGCTATGCTAGCTACAATTTACAGAAGCAAGGTGTTATGGTTGATACATTATGTCAACTTGGGGTGTCTAGAAGTTTGGCTGAGTGATTCAGCAGGAAGCCAGTGTGCTTACTTTGTACACATCCTGAGCCTGTGGAAGAGGAGGACATGGAGATTGTGTGAGAGCTACACGCCCCCTGGGTGGGGGTAGACTGTTTACAATGTAAGGGAAGGAAAGAGGCTGCTTGCAGCCATTCCTCCCTTTTTGCTGGTTGTTTTGCTGTGCTCTGCTGCCATGAAGTTTGCCCTCTGCCATGTGCCACTCTGCCTCAGAACCAGCCAAGTAAGGACTGAAACCTCCACAAACTGTAAGCTAAATAAACCTTTCCTTCTTTCATTTTGGGCATGAGGCATTTTGTCTCAGCAATGAGAAAAAAGTAACCAAGACACAAGGGTGGAGAGAAATGCTATTATATGTGAAGAAGATTTGTTTAAAAATGATACCTGTTGCAGAACAGCTTAATTCAACACACATGGAAAAGTAAATCAAATGGTCATTGTTTGCAGATGGCATGAATGTATACAGAGAAAACCGAAAGACTTCTGCCCAAACTGTCATAACTAACTCAACAAATTTGCAAGAAACAAGATCAACAAAGAACAATCAGAAGTATTGCTGTATATCAATAGTTAATTATGTAAAACCAAACTCCAAGAAATCAATCTAATTTGTAATAGTTAAAAAAATTAGAGCCAAGGTTATAGCTCAGTAGCATAAGCACCTGCCTAGCAAGTGCAAGGTCCTGAGTTCGATTCCTGGTACCAAAAGAAAGAAAAATTAAATACCTAGGAATAAATGTAACCAAACAGAAAAAAAAAAAACTCTGCAATGAAAATCAGGTTGCTCTCACTCATGAAAAAATTTGAACAAGACACAAAAAGTAGAATGACACCCTGTTAAAATAGACCCTAAATCAGTATTATTCAAAATTTCTATAGTATGCAATGAAAACTAATGATTCAATGCACACTGAATCAAAATGCTAATTAAATTCTCCATGGAACTGGAAAAATATACTAAAATTTATATGGAACTACAAGAAACCTACAATCAGTCACCGAAGTCATCTTGACAAAACAAAGAGAACACAACAGGAGTCATTATATTACCTCACTTCAAAATATACTACAAAGCTGTAGTACTGAAAGCAAGAAGGCATTTGCATAAACACAGGTATACAGACCAGCAGAACAAAACAGACAACCTAGAGCTGAATCCACACATCCACAGCAAGTGAATGTTCGGCAAAGGAGCTTAGGATCCAGACTGGAGAAAGGACAGTACTTTCTAAAGTGTTACTAGGGAAATTGAATATCTTCATGCAGCAAAATGAAATTATACCCCATGCTTGCTTCTCTAGCACATAAAAATCTAAAAAAGAAAAAATATGGAATAAAAACATAATATAATACCTGATACTATAAAATATATATATGTGAAATGCTTCAGGATAATGGAATGGGCAATGATTTTTCTTCAATAAGGCTTCAGAAGGATGACAAATAAAACAAAATCACTGAACGTTAACTGAAAACTTCTGCAAAAACAGCAAACAATAGAGCAAGAGAGTTGGACAAGAGAAATATTTGAAAAATACAAGTCTGGAAACAGGTTGATATCCAGAAATCACTGAAAAACTCAACAAAAAACTATCACGTAACTCAAGTTTACAAATACAGCTATGTAGATATCTCTCAAGAAAAGATAAATGGCCAACAGATATATGAAAAATTCTCAACATCACTAATAATCACGGAAGTGGAAATGTCTGTTATAAAAAGATTCAAGAATTCCAAATGCTTGTGAGGGGATCCTTACACATTGTTGATGGTAAAAGAGATTATGAATGCCATTATGGAAAATAATTTCAATTTTCTTCAAAAAATTAAAAATAGAATTACCAGGTGGATCAGCAATCCCTTTGTTGATTGTACAAATCCAAAAGAAATGGAATCAGTCAGGCAAAAATATATCTGTTTCCCTGAGGTTTTTTTGAAGCACTATTTGCTACAGTCAGAAAATGAAAATAAGCAAAGTGTCCCTTGCCTGAAGAATGGGTGAAGGAAATGTGGTTGGTATGTACAGCAGAATATTATCGAGCGCATCACTCACTATGGCATACCTGAAGATGGAGAGCACAATGTTACCTGAAATGCACCAGGCACATGAAAAGCAGTACTGCCTGATTTCACTTCCATGTTTAACCTGAAAATTCTTAATCTCATAGAAATTGAGAGTAACTCAGAAGCTGTGAGATTACAGGGAAGGTGAGTAAACGGAATACTGATCTTTTGGCACTGAGTGAAAATACAGCAAAATGTTATAGGATGTTTTTGAACAGTAGAGTGAGGTGACTATATATAACCATAATGCATGGGCTATTTTCAAAGGTTAAAAGAAATGTTACTGAAAGTTATCATCATAAAGAGATGTTAAATGCAATCAGAAAGAGATGTTTATGCTGGATTAAACATCATACAACACATTTATGTATGGAGATGCCACATGGTACTCTATTAACGTGTAATTAAATCCCTGATGCCTGAAGGAGTTCCCATCCAGGAGAATTGTTTTTTGTTTTTTTTTTTTTTTCCAGTACTGGGGATCAAACTCAGGACCCTGCGCTTGCTAGGCAGGTGCTTATTCCACTGAGCTATATCCCCAGCCCCCATCCAGGAGAATTGTTCATAAGCCATATTTATCCCTAACTTGACAAGGGGAGTCATATACACTACACCTCGGAGAGTTCACAACTTAAATATTAATAACCGGGGGCTTACTATAAGTGTACTTTTATGTTTTTATGTTTTATTTAAAATAACTTTAAATTGAAAATCAAAAAGTAGTATTTTAAATCTATGATAAAAATATACCAAATGTCTTATTAAAAAGTAATTTGAATTATATTGCTTGCTGTATGAAATGGAGAATAATGTAAAAGTGAAGAAAATCATGTGTTTTAAAAGTAGAGACAAATACAATGAAATTTTTTAATCCAAGCAAGATTTTTTCACTAAAATATATCACAAAAGTATGAAAACAACTACCCAATCATGTGATAAAGTATGTGTAATAAAGCGAAAAGAAAATGAAGTAAATCATATTAAACAGTGACAGCACGGCTCTACTAAGAGGTAAAAACACATGATAGAGTTTAATTTATTCTGGTCTCTGGTAAAACACACAGAAGTACATTTCCCAGAATGTTTAAAAGTAAATACATAAATTAATAATTAAAATGAATTGAAATATACATGTAGCAAATAAATGTAAAAACTAATGGGGTTTGCTAGTATTCTAAAAACAAAATCACACATAATTAAATACTAGCTACGTGAACACATTTTACAAATCTATAAAAAACTGATAGTTTTATACATTTAATTCCAATATTAGAAGACATTTGCTAGTGATATCAACAGTTTTGCACCGTTAACGTGAAAGAATAACAACACCACTGACAAATGGAATAAAAAGGAACATGATACGAGAGTCAAGAAGAAAGCCAGGATATTTACTGTATTTGAATTTTTAAAACTTTAATCATAAAACTGAGAATGTCCTTTTTCCAAAATTTATAAACATTTAACAGAGTTTTTCTTATTATAATTGCTTCAAGAGAACTTCCTTAGGATTTCTGAGCTTACAAACGTCATACATGTCAACTTTAGCTCTCTGGGTTGCAGAGGTAGAAAAATCACAAATCTGAAACCAGCCTGAAAACTTTAGAGGTTTATAAAGGCTCTCTCAAAAAAATAAATTAAACAAATATTAGAAAGAGCTGGCAATATAACGTACTTTCAAAGCTTTGCATTCAGTCTCCAGCACCATGAGAGAGAGACAGAGAGAGAGAGAGAGAGAACAATACAGTAATAAGAACTGATGAAACAGAAGCAAATATAAGTGAATATTTAAATTTTTCTTTTAAGTAATTCTTGTCAAATATAAATAAAATCACCAGTAAAGAATCCTTTTAGATGAAATGTTATCTTCCACTAAATCATGACATGTTTCATTCTGGACATTCTGTTTGACTCTATTTCCCTTCCTTCCAAGTGACAGGTTGTCCAAGTACAAACCTTTGTGTCTCCTTCCTCATCTGTCTGAACTAAGACATATGTGTGTCCACACACAAAAAGAAGGACCCTCACCCTTTGGAAGTAGTTCTTCAAAGATTCTCAACAGTATCTAATTTATCACTTGCTGTATTCATTACCCTTTTAAATTTTGAAATATTTAATTGAAAAATTAGAACTGGGCTTTCTGAGGTTATAAATGTCCGAAATGTCAACTACAGCCCTCTGGGTTGCAGAGGTAGAAAAATCACCAATTTAAAACCAGCCCCAAAACTTTAGAGATTTATAAAGGCTCTATCAAACAAATAAGTTAAAAAAATATTAGAAAGTAAGAGTTTCTTATATATTCAAGGTGCATAGGACGTGTGTTTCATGTATTTTTATATTGCTTATTGATTACTAAAGTCAAATTAATTCATAGACATCATGACCAACATTTAAAAGGGTGTATATATATATGTGTGTTTGTGTTCTCTAAGATTAGGAGAATTAAAATCTGCTCCTTAAAACTTCACTATGTATTTTTATCGTCCATCATCGCCATGCTATATAACACAAATTATTCATTTTACAATGGAAAATTTTTAACGTTTGACTAACTTCTTTCCATTTTCCTCACTGTAGCTCCTGGAAGTCACTGTTCTATTCTCTGGTTCAATGTTTGACTCTTTCAGACTCCAGCTGTAAGTGAGACTGTATAGTGTGTCTTCCTATGTCTGGCTTGTTTTATTTTGCACAATTTTTCCAGGCTGAGAGGATCTTCTTTATGGCTAATATTATCTTGTTTACATATACTGTGCTGGGTTTATAGTTCAGCGGTACAACGCCTTCTTGGTAAGTGCAAGATCCTGAGTTCGATTCTCAGTACCCAAAAAGAAATCACATTATCTTTATTAACCCATTGATGGTCACTGCAGGTTTTTCCAGTTATATTTGTTCTTTGTTTTTGTCTTTTCTCACAGTCTCCTCTGCCCTGCGTGGTTACAGGTATGGGCCGCCTTCCGGCTCCCTTGTGCCCCCTCAGTGATGCCGAAATGCTGCTCTGTACCTTAGCGTTCATGACATTTGTGTTTCCCATCCAGACACAGGGAAATTGTGTGGCTTAAAATAAATTTTGTAGTTTGACAAAGCCATCTGGGGCAAATGTACCATGCTAAACCTCTTTTTGCTTTTTATTTTTCAAAAGAAATGATCAATGCTTTTGTCATTTGTTTTGTCTAACCACATAGTTTAGATTTTAATTCTATATTTTCATTATTTTCATGTGTTTCTCCTGCTGTACATTGTCAGTGGCACATACGTAGCACTTTCCACAGCCTGTGTCATTTATTCCTTGTCCTTCAGAATCCTCCCTACTGAATAATTTGTTTCATTGATGTGGGCACGTTTAATACTTTCTCCACCAGTAGAATTTATCCTACTTGCAGTACACACATACCATGGGCTTCTTCATAGTGCTTTCATTCCTGTCACTGCGTCTGTCTTTTACAAATGATAGAATAAATAACTGTTGTAAAATCTCTGAAAAACTAAGCAAAACTAGCCAACGTGCCAAAGAATAATAGAAAAAAGAAGATGCGTTATGCAAAAATGACGGAGAAACGTCACTAGGACTGGTCAGCAGTGAATACAGTTGATCATATTTCATTTTGAAAATTAGTTTGGTTTCAGTGTGGAGGAGTCAGTGAAGTCAATACACAGAAGTCACAGAATGTCTGCTGTGAACGGTTTCTATCCACATTCTCCTATGTCTTTATTCCTCCTTCCCCTTCTCCTTCCCTTTGTTTCCCCCTCTTTCTCCCTATCAATATCTCAGAATATGCTATTTCACTACATACAGATATCAAAGTGGGTTATGGTTTAAGGAACAAACTGCACTAACTCTGATCTGACATGATCAGTAACACAATCAAGTTCATATTTCCGTCCCTGTGCAAGCAAAGAGCAAAATTTAGCTGTACCGAAACATGATAGAAGCTCAGTTCTTACCCACAGGGGTCAGAGCATAAAATGGTCAAAGGACATTATCGCGGCTTCACAGTGTTTTGTTAGATTTAACGGATTTTTGAGGGCGAGACATGGTATAATTACCCTCGTGTGGACAGAAGGCTGATATTTGTTATTTGCAGCATGAAAGGAGGAAAGGTTGCCAAGCAAGGCCACACAAAATGTTGGACCTGTGCGGGGGGAAGAAGACAGCAAGCTGGCCCCGCAGCTGTAGGGCTGCATATGACGTACCTCACAAAGGGGTGGCATAAGGGAAGTATCAGAGCTTCCTTGTGGACTGAAAAATTTAAATTATTTACATCATTCAAAATAATCAGACCAGTCCGCTGTGGGGCACAGGAGCTGCCTTAATTGTCTGGCAGCTGGGCCTGGGAAATGAGCGTGAGTGTTTACCGGAGAGACCCAGATCGTGCTGAGCAATACAGACTTGGTCAGCTTCTCAGGAGGGGTAATTAAACAACTTCTGGTCAGGTCCAGGCAGCACAATAAAATTTCACATTACAAACTTCATTAAACATGGATTCAGTGTTCTTTGTCAATTCCCTTTTTAAGTAATGCTTTTGTATTCAATCCTAAGGTGAATCATAATTGCTGTGTGATTCCCAGCAAACAGAAAATAAAAACAAAAAGGACATGCCTTGTGTGATACAAAAACATGATCTAGAAATTGCACCCATCACTTTAGGTCAAATTTGATACAAGGTAAGGCATACCAGGAAAGAACCTCATGAATATTTGTACACATGGCTAAAACTGTTATCACTATCAATGAGTCAAAATATAAAGCTGGACACATACCAGCTTCTGCCAGCACTAATGACAGTGGTGACAAGGAGAGGTAAGTAGACTGAAGAAATAATTTTCGTGGTCAAATTATAAAGCAGCAGATCTTGACACAATAACAGGTAAGACATAATATGTCTGGATTGAGTAATGAAAAGACCGCTGGAGAAAGATTGGGATGTGAAACCTTGCATGGAATTAAGACCATGTATGAGATTTGAACCAGAATACATACAGGGAGCAACAAATTGGAGCCTTACAAAGAATTTGAGAAAACATCATCAAAAGCCAATTAATTAAACCAGTATATTCTATTGTCAGAGAATATAAGATTTCAAACAATGCAAAGCAAGTCAGGAATATTGAACACTGAAGAATCACAATCTTGTAAGAAAAACTTACTTGTAAGTGATGAAATTATAAGAAGAGAACTACATTAAAACTATGATCATAAACTTTTTCATGTTTGAAATTTAAGCTTATTTTGTAACAGCATCATTTGTAGCAGTACAGGTGAAGAACTAGAGAATAACTCTTAAATCATTGAACGGCAAGTGGGCTGGGCCATCAAATAGACCATCCACTGGTGTCTGCTCAGAATATTCCCTAAGAATCTTCCATTTTAACCATTTATAAAAGAGTGCCCATAATCACCCGTACAGTGTTATACGTCCGCTCATTCATAAATTATGCAAAGTATTAAAATCACTTCAAAGAAGGATAAAATATCCTTCCAAAGCATTCACTCTTTACTGAATCCCATAGCTACAGCATAAAATTGTCAAAATAGGAGTACTGCTGCTTGTTGAAAGACACAGGATTTTAGACAAACTGATAAATTGAAGATCTCTATTGTATCTCATGGTTCCTACAGGCAAAAACAATATACTGTCTCTAAAGTCGATGGAGGGAGTAGATTTTAAGCATTCTGATGCATGCACACAACACATGGGAAGCAGTGTGAGGTTAAAACATTTAATTTAGCCCTACTACAATGTCTACATATATCAAAACTTCGCACCATGCATGACAAGCATAGAAGTTTTACATGACAATTACAATAAAGGATATTTTTATAAAAAACAAAAAGGGAACCATGCATCCTTTTGGGAAAATTCGTATACCTCTATTTTAGTTGAATTTTTAGCGTTTTATTTTCTTAACTCAAGTGTGTAGTACAGAATGCTTGTACTCCTTGTGGGGAGTTGGTCATGCACATAACACATCTTAATTTCTTTTTCTTCCCCTTTTCTTTCCTTTCTCCCCTATCCCTTGCTTTGTGTTTTGTCCTTTTTGCAGGAAAAGATGTCTCTATACTTGGCTAAAGTAAAGATACAGGGACTTGGTTGTGTCTACAACCATGTAGTATTAACATAAATAACTTCAAAACTCTATATTGGAAATTTGTCTCTAACCCCCATTTACTATTAATATATCAGTGGAAACTTAGAAATATTTTATTTTATGGTTTGTTATACAAGCTTTGCTACATAGTCCTTTATTAGTTCCGGAGATGCTTTCTGTCCCCTCGGATTGAATACACCGTAATCGGGTCATCCTTAAGTAAACAGAAGCTCGTTACTGTTCTTACAATAGGTGTATTTGTGTTTACTTTTCTTGTTTTATTTTCCTATCTTGAGCTTTAATTGCATTATTAATTAAGAGTGATGAGAAAAGGTTTTATCTTTATGAATCACTTATATGGAAAGTTTCCCTTTCTTCAAATTATGATTCTAGACATAAATTATTTATAGATGTTCTTTATCAGGTTGAAGAATTACTTCTATATATCAATTCAGTCATAAATAAGCCTTGGCTTATCACTTGGTAGACTTATGTTTTTCTTTTCTAGCATTTTTATGTGGTAGTTGTGATGACTGATTCTTCAAAATTGCTCAGATAGGGGCTGGGGATATAGCTCAGTGGAATAAGCGCTTGCCTAGCAAGCGCAGGGTCCTGAGTTCGATCCCCAGTACCGCAAAAAAAAAAAAATTCCTCAGATTATATTCCTTGTTTCGTATCATATTGGATTTTCTAAGATATTTTAGTTTTTTTACACTTATATTTCTAACCTTTTCATTCTTATGAGTCTATTTTGTTTTGGGATTACAATCGTATTGTTCTCTTAGATGATTAAACCACCTCCTGATATGTTTTCTGGAAATGATTGAATACAACTCTTAGGGCATTTTTCCCTAAATATTTGACATAATTTATCAGTGAATTCACCAGTAAAAATGTATATAACAAGATCTGTATTTTCTGAAAAGCTATTCATTACAGATTCAATATCGCTAACAGGTAAAAAAGCATATTCAGGTTGTCAAATTTTACTACTCTGAGTTTTAGTACTCTTTCAATGAGTGCTCCTCTTTTTCTAAATTGTCAAAATTTCATGTACCTAAAAGCAAAGCAAATTTGCTCATAGTATTGGTGTCATATTCTTTCAATGCTTATAATAAATTAAAATGATTATCCCATGTTTATTTCTAATGTCAGTATTTGTATCAACTCTTATTTCTTACCTAGCTAGGCTAAAGATTGACTGATTTCACCAAACATTTCAAAGAACCACTCTAGTTTCATTGATTTTTATCTGTTAATTTTTATTCATTTCTAATATAATTTTTATTATTTCTTCTATTCTGTTTACTTCTGACATATACTACTTACTTTTCTATGGTTTCCTAATGTGGAAGTTACAATATTTTGTTTTATTTTTTAATATATGCCCTTAGTTCTCTAAACTTATTGCTCAGCAATGATTTTGTTGCATCTCATAAATTTGTCTAAAGTACTTCATCGTTTTCTGAAAAGGACCTTTACTTTTATTTAAGACCAACCCTTTAACCCATGTATTCTTAGGAATATGTGTTTAATTTCCAAATTTTTAAATATTTTATTGCAATCATTTGCTGATTTCTAATTTAATTGCAGTGTTCTGATATAATGAGATATATATATATAATTCTTATGTTTTAAATATGTTAAATTGTGCCACGTGGCTTAGAATCTGGTTATCCTGGGTGAATTTCTCATATGTTTGGGAAGAAAATATACACTTTGCTTTGGGGATGGAGCATGGTATGCATTTCAGTGTAGCACGTTTATTCATTCTGGTTATCTCTGTCCTTACTAGTCACAGTAAATTATCCATTTCTCAATATTCCAGGATTGCCCTGAGTCTTACACTTTCAGATGATTCCAAAAACTGACTTTCCAATTTTGCATCTTTCTGTTCATATAAACATGGAAGTGCTCCCTTTCAAGTATTTCACGTATCAGAGCTAAAACTGACAATGATCGTCTGTCCACTGAGTTTGACGCGTTCAGACACCCAATTTTCCACTAACAAATCAGTATATTGAGTTTCTCTATACTCCAGAAGATTCTGATCGCCACTTTTGACTCAAAAGTACTGTGGACCATGAATTTATCTGGGTTATTAAAATTAATATTTTTCATATTTTTCATATTGTATCATGCTTTTAATTTCATTCATTGTACCTAGTAGAAATTTTGCAGTATCCCCTGGATTTTACATATAAAAAGTGATGTCATCTGTGAATGAAAAGTGTGTTAATCTGTCATTTATAGAGATGGAGGCTTTCGTGGTCATTTGCATGGTTCCCAAACCTCCACAGCATTCTCATTTATAACTTTAAGACCAAATATCCGATCCCCAGTACCGCAAAAAAAAAAAGACCAATTACCCATTTTCCCTATCTCTGCCTGGGGTGAAATGTTTAGTTTATGACATTGATAGATGTTAATTAACTATAACTTTTACAGGAGTAGCCTTTATAAAGTGTACTTATTATCTTCACCATTTTGATGAATGATTTTATAATGATGGGTATTTTGTTTTAAGGTAAAATTTCTGCGATTATGGACAATATTTACATCATTTTTTCTAATGTACTGTTGGTGTAGTGAATTGTGTTCATTTCTCAATGTAGAACTATTTTACATTCCTGAGATAAATCGCACTAAAACATGATCTATATTATACTGTATTTTCATCACTGAATTTGACTATATATTTTGTTGTCTTTTACATAAAAGTTTAAGAGTAGCTATGTAAGTTATGTTCAGAGAATATACTTTTCATATTTTTGCATCAAGTTGATACCGTTTTCATCTTGCTTCATTTGTGAATAATTTATATTAAGTATGATTAGTTCTTGTTGGAAAATTAATGTTACTTCTATGAAGTAATTGAGTAAGCTTAGAGACTTTTTCCTTTGTTAAGTTCAATCATCTTTTTCCTTGCAGGGCTGAATCTTTTATTAAACTTATAAGACCTTTTCTGTTGATTTCTAAGATTACATTTTCACATTAAAAAATCCAATTTACTTTTTTCTAAATTTTATAAACCTTCTATGTTTTAAATTCTTGGTTATATTTTTAGTGACCAATGTGTGTCTTGTCTGTTCTTTCCATCATCTCTACCACTTTGAGTCATATTTCAATCAAGTGAGTTTACTCCTGGTTTTGACACCTTCTTACTTTTTTGAACAGATAACATTTTTAACTGGATAGTGGGCAGTTTTATAATAGAGCGTTTAATGCTTAGGTTTTTAAACTTTCTTTACAAATATCAAATTTCATGCTAGTGGGCAGTTAACTTTCTTGCTCATCAAATTTTCCTTTTATTTCTTACATTAATTTTAAACTAATTGATGAAATAAATTTCAAATACAAAATCATCTACTTTCAAATGAATAGGTCAATGGAATGTAGTAATGTCACAATATTGTATGACCACCAGCTCTATATAGTTCCAAAATATTTCCTGCATCGAGTAATGCCCATTACTCGATACATAATTTCTTCCCATTCTGTCCTCTTCCCTGGTACCTGGCAATCACCAGTATATTTTTTGTTTCTATCTGATTTATGCATTATCAAGATATTATATAAATGGAACTACATAATATGTGGCCTTTTGTGTCAGGTTTCTTTCACTTTTAATAACTTTGTGGAGATTTACTCACAATGTGACACATCCTCTTATGAGCAGTTCATTCCTTCTCACAGAAGCATAGTCTTTTATTGTACTTATGTAGTGAATTTTATTTATCCTTCCACCTATTTCTGGACATTTGCACTTTTCTACCCTTGCCTATGGTGAGGAATGCAGCTATGAATATGTGGGAACATGTACTTATTTGAGCACCTGTTTCCAGTATGATTTATGTACATACTTAGGAACAGGATTACAGGGATATATGCTTCAATTCTGAGGAACTGAAAAGTTATTTATGACAACAGCTAAGCCATTGTGTTTTATTTTGGGCACTTGTTTGCAGGTCTATTTATAGTATATCAGGATGTAAATTTATTAACCAGGAAATGTGCAAATTCTATATGAAATTAGCCAAAATAGAGTTTTAAAATTGTATGTAAGTTTGTATGTTTTCTTCTGTATTACACAATAGTGACATGCATTAGCTTTCTAAACTAGCTCAGTGTATCTAACGGGAAGGAAAAAAATAATATATTATTTTGTTATTGTTGAAAAAAGAGTTATAATTAGGAAAAAGAAGAGAATAGAAAATAATCTATTGTTTGATTTCAATTAGCATTATATGTAAATTTTAACCATTTATTGGAGCTGGATGTAAAATTGATAAAGAATTGCTCAATCCAAGGACTTTGCTGAGGTACCCACTGGGATATTTTAATATACAAATTTACATCTTTATTTGTATAATATTTTCTTAGTTATTACTAAAACATTGTTTGTGTTCTGCTTTTTCTTTCTACAGAGACACCAAATGTCAAGATTTAATGTTTTCTTTGCTAGTCTTTTATTTCAAACTCTTTCCTCAGGAAAACTGTACTTAATTCTCTATTTTCACTTTTTATTATTTTTATGTTTTATCTTAGTTCTCATCATTAATTTTTGCGCAAAATTTGTTTTGTGGCTTCTTATAACTTAATTTTTATATTTTGCTAAGAATTATTTTTGTTTCTATTGCTTTACTGATTGAGGAAACATTTATTACTCTGAGATTTTTGTTTCTTTCCTTATCTTTGACTTTTTTACTTGTTTTTAACATAATATTTCTTAAAAACACTAATATTTAAAGAATCATATTTTATTCAATAGTTAGAGATCTATATTTGTTCTTTATGTTTGGCTTCTTTTGGATAAGATTTTTCAATTTTATCATTTATTTTATTGTACCTGACGCATAATAATAATTGCCATTCCATGATAGGTACATCTGTTCTTTAGCTTGTTTTTATCAGTGGTGTGTATATGCAGTAGCTCTCTGTAGATAAACACTCATTTTTGCATTCTGTGCACAAGAATAGATTTACATTGTTAAAAGTGTCAGTTTCACATTTACTTTTTCTGGGAATATAATGAATGAGATTTCTATAATGGTTAGATTTCTTTAGTGCCTATGTAGGAAGGTGTTATGTCTCACAGCGCATGTATAGAGCTTTAGATTCAGAGGGGGATTTAGACCACAGCCAAGCAGACCAGCAGGTGCAGAAATTTCTTATGTACAGTAGCTCTTTCCCTACACCTGCGGGAGCTCCCGCATAATCATCTCCTGGCCCGGGGTACATTTACTATTATTGATGAACTTTACACCGGCACATCACTGTCACCTAATGTCTTGAGTGTGCATTATGGTTTGCTCTCGGCCTTGTATATTCTATGAGTTTGGACAAAATTTTAATGACTCAGCTCAATCATTACATTATCACTCTGCAGTTTCACAGCTTTGCCTTTTCCACTATGCTATACAGTTGGAATAACACAACACGCAACTTGTCCCACTTCCTTTTATGACTTAGTAAAAGGCATTTAAGTTCACTCCGTGTCCGTCAGTGTCTCTGGTGCACAATGGGGTTAGTACTGAGTGAGAACTGCACCCTCTTCACGTAACACAGCTTGCTTATCCGCTCACCTACCATAAGGAAACTTAGTTCCTTCCATGCTTTGGGTACTGTAAACAAAGCCATTGTAAATATCCATGCGTAACTTTTTGGTTTTTGGACATATGTGTAAATTCTTTTTAATAAATATGGAGAAGCATGATGGTTTTAGACTTTATTCCATTCATTTTGTAGGGTCCAGAAATGTGTGCCCTGGGCTTGCCCTCGTTCATTCTACCACGTTCGAAGAGCTTCAGTTTTCTTTTTCCTTTCTCAAGATTCTTTCAATTGTAATTTTTTTCTAAGATTGATTTCCTGTGTCACATCCATAATGTGACTCTATTCCTGTTATTAGTGGTCAGAATTATGAGAATATGCTTCTTTATATTTTATTACGGGACAGTTCCACACACTATAACTCTTCATGTTGTTTCTTGTGCTGATGTTTATATCCACATACGACTGTAAGGCTCTGGATAGGAACACTAAGAATGCAAATAGCAGAAGCTGAAGTTCATTATTCTAAGTACAGGTAATTTTACAGTTGTGCAATTAATAAAATCTTAGAGGACAGAGACTTAAGGTGAATAATTTGGAAGCAAACAGGTGTTATAATCTTCCTTAAAATCTAAGTGAATGGATATTTTAATTGTAATAAAATGTGCGAAAAATTATTTCTCCCACACACATATATATTTGTGATTCTTTCCTCCACATATGAATTTCCATCTGGCATTACTATTATCTTTGAACTTTCTGAACTTTTGCAGTGAAGGAAAATGTCTGCTGAGGATTGTTTTATTAAAAAAAAATAATAAAACTTTTTGTTTCATATTCAAGTTTGAATTTCTTCCTTTACTCAGAATTTTAGAATAGAAGCTTTTGTTTATTACATAAGCTCTCTAAAATAATATTCCTTGGTCTTCTGTTCAACCTAATGAATGAATATGATCTGTTATTGTTGTATTTTATGAACAAACTATTTCCATTCTTTGTTATGATTTTTTAAAAATTTAACTGTATCTTGTTTCCAACATTCCTAGGGGTTACAACTTGGGTGTGATTAATTTATTAATAATCTTATGTTGCCCAATTCTATATTTTATTTATAGCTTGCTTAAATTGTATTTATTCACCAGAATTTTTAAAATTTGGTAAATCTCTGAGTCCATCTCTGAATTTTCTATTTGGGTTATATTTCAAGTTTTGCATTCTGTTTCTGTGTGTGTGTGTGTTTGTGTGTGTGTGTGTGTGTGTGTGTGTGTGTGTGTGTCTGTGTGTGTGTGTCTGTGTGTGTGTGTGTCTGTGTATCAAACCCAGGGCATTACACATGTCATGCAAGTCCTTTATCCTTGACTTTCAGCATCAGCCCAATGTGCCAGTTGTTATCTCTACAAAACTTTCAAAATTGAAAATCTGAAAATATTAGACTAATATTGAGCATTAACTACCTGGAAAAATATATACAGTGGATAGTGATGGAAAGTTAATTTACTAAAGATGAATTATTTAATCTAATCATATG
This sequence comes from Dinomys branickii, assembly GCA_004027595.1. Lineage (NCBI taxonomy): Eukaryota > Metazoa > Chordata > Mammalia > Rodentia > Dinomyidae > Dinomys > Dinomys branickii. The sequence continues at coordinate 31,904 of PVLD010010087.1, read as the reverse complement.
ACCTGTTTGTTACAGTAATAGTGAAAACAATGGAAGGATATTTTTTTCTTGCTCTTTAACTTGTCATGAGATACAGCAGAAAATGTTGGAATTGTTGATTGTTCTGATGCCTGTAGAAAAGACTATTTTAGTTTTTGGTAGTTACTTTGAATCTTTGACGTTCTTGGCTTACAACTATCTTGAAACATACCTCGCCTGTCCTATCTGATGTCTTTCGGATTCTCTTTTTTCTAAAGAACACTGCATGGATTTGGAGCCCACGTTAGTGATCGAGAATGATGTCATCTTGAGATCTTTAACTTGATGAATCTGTGCAGACCTTCTACTTAATCCTTTGACACTCACTACATACTTTAATCCAAAACAATGACCCAATCCATTTCTCCTGCATGAGTTTATCCATAGAGAGTCCTTTAAAACATGGCAATATTTTAAGATTCATAATTTATGAGAATTTAATAAATTACTTAAGAGATTCTCTCCAAAATGCCTACTATTTCCCATAACTCTATGTAAACACAATCTAAAAATTCTTCTCAGGATGAAAATGAAGTCAGTAGCTTAAATCCAGGGATATTAAGTTTGCAAGTAGAAAAATATCCCAAATGATTTCTAGAATGAACAGTTTTCAGCTCATGGATATGTGTTTTCCTCTTTCTGAAAGCATTCTGTCTTTTGGGACTACAGAACAGATTTTAAAGCCTCACAAGTGGAAAACAAAGTATTCATGGGACTCCAGTGAAGGGTAATTATGAACAATGACAAACATTCTACTATTCCTTTCTGAATCTCTATTTTTCTGTTTGCCATGGAAAATCTCTCTTGTTCTGTGCTTTGATTTTTGGTTCAAAACATGTATTATATTTTTAGGGAAAATCAAAGCCAAATATTATTTGTTTCAATGTCTATGATTTTGGTAGAACATTCTAATTTCTAAATAGCCACCTGCCTCAGTACAGTAAATACATAGTAATAAAGAGGATTGCATATGTATAGTTCTGTCCCTATTATGTATGATTATGTTTTTTCACATAGGATGTTCTCTTAAATAAACCATATATTAGCCTATAGAACATGCTTAAGTAAATGCAAAGAGATTATTTTTTATTTATCTGGTGTGAATTGTATCTGTAAATCAGAAAACTTATACCGATAGTTGTCATAACCAGGTAGAACATAATCTTCTGGTGTAGAAATGGTGACTTTTTCCATGGCAGACTGAAAAAGCAAGTCTCAATCTTCAATAAATGAATCTTCCACCTGAATAGAAATCGCAGGTCTTTATGTAGTAGAAAGGTTCTAATATGGTCACTTTAATCAGTATCTGAGCTGACAATGTGGCAAATGCACTATACTGGTCATTCTCTTGCCACAATTTATATCTCCAATTTTCTTGGCGAAGTGATACACTTGTTTTCAGAACCATGCACAACTCCTGTTCCTATCATTGTAAGCAGTCTCTAAATGAATCCACTAATTAAGTGTCAAGATAAATGAAGTTATCCAACTGACTGAGCAATACCTTTGCTCACTTTAAGAGGGTTTAATAAGTAAAGATATCGTGTACGATAATCCACATTAACTATCTTCACATGAGTTGGCAGAGAAAACTTTTTCTCAATCTTTTTATTATATCCTTGTATTTGTTACTTTCAGGGCAAACTAATCTAAAAATCTTAGCCACCACTAAAGTAAATCATCTGAAATCTTTAGATTAGGTCATCCTTTTTTTCTTAGAAAGAACAGAAAATAAATATCACGTTTCAAAATGAGTTTATTTTCCCCATTTTCCTCTGATGGCTTTCCAGAATGATGCCAGAGAGCTCAAATATGGAGACTACCAGCCAGCTTATGTGATATGGTACAAACATGTATGCAAATTAGCATCAACACCTAGGTAACAAAAGCGGTAGATGTTGGTTAGGGAACAAGTATCATAAGTTTCCTGAAACAGTAAACAAGATATTCATACAACATACATTTCCAGAACTCAATGTGGCATGCTGCTATTTACTCTCTTTGTAAAATATAGTTGCATCTTATTTATATGCTATTATATCAGATTAGTCTATTGTTGGACAGACAAATGTATTCAGATAGCTACCTGTTTTCCAACGTGTAGATAGTCACTCTCCAGCAAAGCTGGCAAATTATCAATTAATAGATGCAGAGAGTGTACTTTTAGAATAGATCCTCAGGGAACATTTTTTTATCAGGATATAAATCAAGGATTTCTAAAGGATCCACACAGAACTGCAAAGTACCTGAGACACCCTTTGCCATTTTGAATCTACTAATTAAAAAATAGAGTGCTCAAATTGAATGCACTGACACTTTGCATAAAGAAATCCCTTTATTTTTAAATTATTCATATGTAGAAGTTTTTTCCATGGGAGCAGCATATTAAATTTTGTAAAAGTCATTTCCCAAACCTCAAAACTTAACAAAAATTACATTTTTAACTTAAGGCTGAGGTGCTAAATTTCCAAAATCCATATCCTTTAAATAGAGAAAAATTAGTCTCTGTAATTTACCTTGAAAAGATTCAGTGAGTTGTCACATGTTTATACTATGTTGAGTATTTCACCAATTCTACTACTTTTATTGCAGCAGTTATGATGCTAAATATCACTTTGTTATTTTGCTATGCATGAGAATGATGCCATCTGACATTATCGAACATATTGTTTCTTAGGACTGTAATTACATCACAGACCTCACAGTGACTGTGGGAAACAGATCAATCCCTCCCTCTCTCACTGCCACCAAAGACATTCAGGCCTAATCACTGGAAACTATGAATGTTAAATTACATTTTAAAAAGGATTTTGTAGATGCAATTAAGATTGTGTGCTTTTTAGGAAAGAGGATTATTCTGGGTTATCTGTGTGGACTCATTGCAATCATAGTTAAATTTTCTCCTTGTGAAGAACCCAATTTCAAAGCAGGCGAAAACTTGATCTACAGTCACTGATTTAAACTTGGAGATAGCCATGTAAGAAGGACTGCACACAACGTTAATCAGCTGAGAGAAGCTCAAGAATGAGAAGAAGCAAAGTTTACTTCATCTGTACAACTAGAAGAGATTGAATTTCTTCAATAACTTGAATTACCTAGGAGCAGATTCTTCTCTGGAGGTTGCAGATGACAACCTACCATATCACACTTTGATTTCAATCTTTGGTGTGTCTTTTCTCCTTGCTGGGAAAAAACACTCAACACCCACAAGTTAAAGGGGAAAAATGGTTTATTTTGGCTCACAGTTGGTAGAGTTTCAGTGCACAGTTGGCTGGCTCCAAGGCAACATGGCATGGAAGAGAGGCACTGCCGAGGAGAAACAGTTCATGGAGTGGCAGGAAGGAAGAAGTAGGTCTGTCTTCCAACTTTATCCCGTGCACATTATAAAGGTAGTGGTTGGTGCCACCAATGTCCATTGTAGGACTTTCTGTTTCCCATGCCAAGAATTATGCTTAAACAATTAGTGAGCTAATCCAATTATCACACACCCTTAATACAAATTTATACACTCTGGATCCAGCCACACACAGAAAGCCCCATCTACGAGTGCATGAGACTGGGGGTACCTCTTCATACAAGCCCTGAGAGTCATGGAACAAAAGAAAAGTAGAGCAAACCTAGATTTCTAACCTACAGAGCTCCAAGATATTAAATATGTGATATACTAAGAATGTGATAATTTGTTACAGGAGAAATATAAAACTAGTGCAGTAAATTTACAACAGTTTGGAAAGTATTTCTGGTGTTTGCTTTGTTTACTTATTATTTTTTGAAAAAGAAAAAATATGTATTCACTAACTGCAAAGCTACATACTAAATAAAGAATTGTGCTGATTTGAACAATCAAAAGACTGTACCTGGGCAATATATGCTTGTCCCAATAACCATGCTATTATATTATATAAAAATATCATTGGTATTTTTTCCTAAAAGAGCTACTTAAAAGTAAATGTTTATTTTAGTTTTTGATATTGAGATTGAACCCAAGGTCTTTTACATGCTAAGCCAAAGTTCTGACACTGAACTAATATGCCCAGTCCTATAAATGCTTAGTTTTAATTAAACCTCTTTGGAGGACAGAGCACATTTTAAAAATTGCTTTCTTGACCTATAGTTGTTGTTTTATTACCTTAGAAAAGAGTGACATTTAAACTATTTAATATAGTGTATTTTTAACAGTGTCCCTGAATTGCTTGGACAAGAGAGATAATTTGAGAATTTATCCAGTACTGTATATAATCTTACTTTGTTAAAGAGCCAAGTGAAAAAAATCAAGCACTCCAGTTGGAATATCGTAAATTATTGTTCGTCAGAAGTTGTAAAACCATATCCTAATCATTAGATTCTATACATGAAAATAATTACAAGATCAAATTAACTTCTTATAAATCATTAAAGCCAATTTAAGCCATTGCAAAATAGCCATATTTTATTCAAAATCTCTGGGAATATTCTAGCAGGCTACAGAAAGAGCCAACTGGGAGGTTACTTTTTTCCATTTTGTTCATGAATTGATTATGTGCAGACATAAATCTATACTAGTGTGTTGGCTGAAGCTTTAACTGGATTATCTATAGTCACACACAGAATGCTCACATCTACTTTTGTTATTGAAGAAAGAAATATTTTAGCAAATATTAAAAAATCTTATAGGCAAAACCATTTAGAATTCATACTGTACCGGTCTTATTTCTGAAAACCTTTCAAAGTTATTTTAACTGATACAAGAAAACATAAAGTTATATGTATTTGCTTACAAATTTGGATTTACGTCAAGGTATACAAGTCAATTCCTCCAACTTTTCTGCTTTCTTTCCACACCACTAAATAATTATCAAGTTTACTGCAGTCTTTACCAATGGAGAGATTGAACCCAGGGCCTTGCATATCATAAGCAATACTTTTATCACCGAACTAATTTCACAAGTGTTTTATGAAAGGAGTGTACTTGGGGCCAAATTATGGGACAAAGTCCACAAGTGGATGGAAGCATCTTCATGAATAATACTAAGTATAACATCAAAAGTAAAATATACAATGAATAATTGGCACTATAGTTCTATTAATCACACTCTACTATTGTGCAAATATTTTGGTAAAATTAGAGTAAAACTCTGGGACAAATTTAACAGATTTATAGCAATTTATCCATAAGTACTAGCATAAATGCAATCTTAAGCATAATAAAAAGCCAAATGCTGCTTTCTTTCACATCACAATCTATTCTTGTATGTATATATATATATACACACACACACACACACACACACACACATACACACACACACACACATATATATAAAATATACGTTAAAAAACATTTATACTTACTTTGTGTCTGAAGCTTGTCCTTCAGTGTTTACCATTATCAGCACTGCACTTACACAGCTTTCTGATTCTGTTTTATCTTGGGAGGGTTTCAAGGTACAGAAGTTGTTTCAGTGAAGTTATTGACAGCACAGGGCCAAGCACCAAAGACAAGGCAGGAGAGGTCCTGAATATTTCCTGGAGAGGATTGGAGCATCAACCCCCTTATCCTCTGGTCTCCTCCACGTCTCCATGATTGTATGTCTCATGTGCTCTTATTTTAATGTAAGTGATTCAACAAGAATGTGCCTTCCACACTGATTCATATTCTCAGTCCTGGGAATAAAATTAACACTTCCCAGTATTCCTAGCAATCTATGCATTGTGGCTGGAATGTACCATTTTAGAACTGCGTTGGAAAGCTCCTGGGCTGTAAATAGCTTTCACCCAAGAACGCAAGGATTCAGACCACTGTTCTCTTTCTTACACTATTCAGCTCTTTCAAAAATGCATTTTCTGTTGTAGTATTCAATTTCCACAGAACTTTTCCAAGGAACCTGAGAGAATTTGTTCCAAACTTTGACTTCACTGGATAATCAATTCTAAGATAGCACAGAAAACAATTAATTTAGGCACCTTATTTCAGGCATCCAGACTTACCACAAGGCCTAGAAACTATTCTTGGATTTTACAATTTCCCAGAGATCAAAATAGTACAGTACTGCAGGTGATTTTTTTTTCTCCCACTAAAACAATGAAACACAAACATTGAATTTTAAATTAATAGGGAACATTATTTTTGAATGATATCATAGGGAGTAAAATAATGATGAAAAGTCAGTTCAGAAAAATGGAAAAGGATGAATATTGTATTTGAAATGTAATGCAAGGCCATATGCTCAGAAAAATCAAAGAAAATGCCTCAGTAAATCACAGCTTTCCTTTCTAAAAGGAAAAGAATAAGTATTATCAGTGGGGAAAGAGGAATAAAGACATCAGGGGCTCTTCCTTGATGAAACTGACAACAATGTCAGCAGATTTTCAATATCAAAAATATTTTCAGCCACGGATATAGCTCAGGGGCACAGGTGCCTGCCTGCTAAGGGCAAGGTCCTGAGTTCCATTCCCGGTACCAAAAATTAAATAAAGAAATGAAAATATTTTCAGATTTTAGAAATTAATCAGAGGCTTCCTATCCTCTAAAGAATATCCATTCAGAAAACACATTTTAGCAAGACCAGGGAACTTTATGGCTTTTTGTCATATTTTCATCATCCTTTCGTGCGGTCTCATTACATCCTTGAGAACTCCACGACACAGAACCTGGTGAAACCAGAGCGCTGAAAGATGCTGGAGACAAAGATAAGGGGTTGGAGTTGCACAAGCTCTGTGTGTAGAAAATAGTCACTATCTAAACTGACATTTTCCTGCAAAGCTTTGTTCCCTGACTCTGTCTTATTCTCCTTACTCAGAATTTGAACCCTGAAATTTGGTCACCAGGGTACTTAGTAAAAAGTAATCCGGGAAAACTGCTGAATGCTACTGCTGTCTAAATTCATAATACAAAGCAGGGAAAATGAGATCATACTAAATGATCAAAAAGAATAGTCCATGGAATCAAATACCATAGGATAATATTTTTTTTTAATGTAACACATATAATTCTAGATATATAACATTAAGTATGTAGAGCTGTGTGCTGCCCGGGAGCATTATTTGATGTCCTAACTCATTTCTAACTGATCTTGAGAATCTGCCAATGCAATAAATAAAGCTAGGGCAGAGCTGTAAACTTTCTGGAGGTAAAGGCTGGTGGAATTATGTATCAAAGACTTAAGGAAATCTCTTGCCAGTCATTAATTGACCATAAATCAATCCAAGTAGATACACAAGAACCACACAGCAATAATGTGAAAGGAAGGCCTTTAAAAATAACAAACTGAAGAGGAAGGAATCTCATTAATAGAATTGCCACATTATATTATCTCAGATGTTCTGTCTTCTACAAAATTAAATCATTATATACACAAAGAAACAATAATAGTTCATATACTAAAAACACAGTCAATAGAAACTTCCCCTGTGGAAATGTAGACATAGAACTTGCTATGATAAATAAGCCTACTTAAAGATATTAAAAGAATGAAGAAATTTATGTCTGCTGAACATGGTGGCACACACCTGTAATCTCAGCACTCAAGAGACCAAGAAAGGAGGATCACTGCATATTTGAGGCCAGCCTGGTCTACAAAGTGAGTTCAAGGCCAGCCTGAACTGCATAGTGAAAGCCTGTCTCAAAAAACCAACCTAAACAACTAGAATAAATTAAGAGACATTTTAATCAAATTGTATATTTTTGAGAAAAATATAAAGATGTATGAAAATTATACTAAATCCATAAAGTAGTCATTTGAAGGTCTCAAAAATGATTTATTTGATTTGGTAGAAAAAAGAATTAACAATCTCCAGAAATAAAACCTGGTTATCCCATTTTTGAAACAGAAAAAAAGAAATTGCAAAGACTTCCCAAAATAACTATATTTCTCTGTGCACAGAAGCAAAGGAATGACTGAAAGAAAGAGTCAGAAGGAGTATTTAAAGACATCATGGATGAAAACACTGCAAATTTGATGAAAATAAAATCTAGACCTGCAAGAAGCTGTAATACAGTAACTGTATTACAAAGCGATCTCTCTTGTATTCTCAGCCTCCTTCCCATACATAATTCATGTCTTACTCAAGCAAAATAAATGTCTTCCCCTCCATTCCACTAGCCCTCTAAGGTCGCCTATGAGACAAAAACAATCCCTTCATATCTGTAAACCAATGAATGTAGCATATTTACTGGTTTCTAAAACACACAGACATTGTCACCGAATTGGTCTCAGAAGATTCCTCTGGCTGAAATAAAGAAATCAACCCAGTTTCTTGTAGAATAAGCTTGCAGGTTCCCTGACCCTTGTCTCAGAAAAAAAAAAAATGTTTTTTCAGGATACGTCAGTAAAAGGCACGGAAAGTCTTTACTAGGCAGAGACTATAGGACACATTACATAAAGTGAGAGCACCCAGAGAAATGGTTTAGAAAGGGTAACTAATTCAAGCTTATGGATACTAAGATTTTACTTAATGTCTTTTATCTTATTTTTGTATCACATTTTCTCCAGCATGAAGAGTTCAGATTTCAGTATAAATCCTTTACTTTAGAATGTCTATATTAAAGTTTCATAACAGTAATAAACTCAACCTGTAGTGAAATAATTACTTTAAAATGCTATTTCATTACCATAACTTATCTTTATCAGGCCTATTCCAGTAGAGATATTTTGTCAAATTAGTGTGTTTTAAAGTCACTTGCAAAGCTCATCTCTGCATTTTACTGCCATCTGGATTTACAGCTGTGGCTTATTTGAATAATTTATTAAATAGATTAGGATGACTTTTATTTTAGAGTTTTAAAGTTTCATTTTGCCTTACCTTTGTATAGAATGTTTATGTGGTTCCAAAACATATACACAAAATAGAATACTTTGACAAATACACACAATTTACCATATGCCATTTTACTCTGTCTGTATTATTTTAATGAATAAACATTGTATTGATGTCTTATATATTCAAGATGCATAAGGTTTATTACAGTCCAAAAAGTTTAACTTTATATTATAATTTTTTAAAGAGAATAAAAGTGTAACAAAATAAGAACAACATAGATGAAAACAAAACTATATTGTAATTGTTAACTGATCAATTAAAGCCACTTATTTTTATCCCATGTTACTGGTCCATGCTGTCCACTGTATGAATGTACCATGGACATTCAACAAGCCCATTTAATGGACATTCAATCCGTGTTTAAATCTGTTGCTATCTTTAATAGTATAGTAAATGGCCTTGTCTTAGTTACTTTACTCTTTTTCCTAGGGCAAAACACCTGACATCCAAAGTTCAAGGATGGAATGGTTTAGTTAGCTCACAGTTTGTGGAGGTTTAAGTCCTTAATCAGCTCAGCTGGCTACAAGGGAGGGTGAATGGCAGAGAGGCAACTGTTTAAGGAGGTAGAAGACAGCACAAGAAACAAGAGCAAAAGAAAGAAGAAAAGCCTCTTTTCCTCCCTTATGTGGTATGCGGGCTACCCACTCCAGGGTAGATGTACCATTCACACCATCTCTGAGTGCTCCTCTTTCACAGGCGTGGTATGTTACAACGTGAGGACCTTGATCCCTCACTGAGTCACTTAGTTAAACTCTTCAAATTGACACAATGAATTGGAGCATAAACAGCCACCCTAGGGCATGTCCACTACATCTTCTGATGTAGAACTGCTGAGTTAGTCAGTTAAGCTTCTCAAGTTGACACAAAGTATCAAGCATTACACATCATAAACATGTATCTTTTTCTAGAATTTTTAATATGTAATTGGGTTAGCTTTTAGAACTGGCATTGTTATATCAAAGAATCTGTACATGTTGAATTTCTTCTTTACTATGTTAATTTTGTACCTAAGTATTTGGGGTCTAAATATTGTTATTGTTTCTAAGTATCCTGTTTCAATATCATAACAAGCCAGATATTTACCATGTATATATGAATGTGTATTAATTTTATAAACCTGTGTTAATTTTATAAACCTCTGTTTTGTAAATTGTCTTTTCTAGTTAGTCATATTTTAGGTGGTAAATCTTTTGGGGTTTCTTTTTCTATGAAATCATTTGCCAGTGAAGATGTGTTTACCTCTTATTTACCAGTACTTATAGACTTATACGTGTTTTGTTTTCTAACTGATCTCAAAGCTAAAAAGTTTAGTAGAAATCTCACTAGCGTTTTTCCAGCTCTTGAATTGAATCAGAAGATCTTTAATTAATATTTCATTGTTAAGATACTGTCAACAGTGACAGCCACTTTCCCATCTCCAGAAACGTCTGCCTTCTTGTTTCCTTTCTTTTTTTTTAACACAATTATCCATATTTCAGTTTTCTCATTAAGAGAAAGCAGTAAATATTTAACATATATTTAAATGTTTGAGATGAAATCCTTTTAAAGGCTTCATGGCACTCTTTCAACCTCAGAGGGTCTCTTGGAACTCAGTGACTTGGAACTCTCAAATTGTAATAATGCCTGAAGACACTGTGTGACTTGATCTCTCCATTACTGTGAGAAAAACCTCATTTCAACAGGGTTTTTACCTGGTGTCAGGAAAAGGTGAGAAAGTTTACCTTTCCTTTGAGTGAAGCCAATTAACAAACAGAGGTTACTTCGGGTTCCCCAGCTACAGCTCTTAAAGCTTCCAGTCCCTTTGTTTGCGTGGAGTTCAATTCCAACTGCTGGTCCGGTTTCGCTAATTGTGATAACCATTGAATGAAGGCTTCCTAATATGTTCAATTCTGTGTCATGCATCATTTTATTTGACATCTAACAGCTTTCTACTGTTTTTGGTGCTAGCCCTCCCATGCACAAGGGCCTTAATCTACTCCTTGATCTATCTTGTTTAGAACAATAATGTTCTATAGGGTCCCACTGTAATATCTTTCTGCTTCTTATTTCTAGTTGATATGTGTTGTTTTGCACTTTTAACTTGCCTTCCAAAGTAGACTAGCTCTCCTAGCTTCAAGGACTTAGTGGTTTGTTTGTTTTTTTTTTTTCCAATAAAGGAGCAAAAATATCAGCACTTTTGTTTCCTCAGATTTTCTCTCCCACCTTCCACCTCTCTCACTATCATTCTCCTTTTCCTCTGATATCTCTCCCTTCAATTTAGAGTATACTCCGAACATTATCTCTTCAAAGCAAGAGGTTTCCCACGAAGGGAGCCTTTCTGTACTAGTGTCAAGAACTCTCACTGTCCAGACAATTTTATTCTTTCTAAGCCTCTGATGCTACTTTTAAAAAATCTGTGAATTTGAGACTAGAGAAATTCTGTCAACATTTGTTAGCATGCGTAGATTATTCCACATCCCTATCAATGAGAATCTGTTTGATACTTTAACTTTCTCCGGTTCTCCTCAAAAGTATCAGTTTTCATTGAAAATGTATTCTTTAAGGCTGTCATTTGATTTCACTAGCAAAATAGCTGATGCTAATATTTTTTAACTGAAGGAACTTTGTGTAGTTCACATCACTTTTATGACTTCTGGTTGGTACGGATTTGACTGTGTCCACGTCAAAAAGATATTGAACTTCAAACAGTCAATACTTGTGAATGTAAGCGTGGGTCTTAATCTGTTAACACAAATTTCCTTATTGGGAGAATATTTTTATACATATAGGTAGATGCAATACTGAAAGAATTACATGAAATGATGCAAGGCAAATGTCAACTGGATAACAAAGCATGGCTAAGACCACCAGAATGTAGGACAGAGTCCCAGAATAGACAATTTTTATATAAAATTAAGAGTAAGCAGGGTCCTGAAAATCCTTGATTATACACATTGGGCTCCAGAACTGAAAGATAAAAATTCTGTTGTCTCAGTTGCAAGTCACTTAGTTGGTATAACTTTGTTACACCCTTCTAACAAACAAATATAGTGTAGTTTTTACAGTCCAGTATAATCACATGGTTTCCACAGATAATTGATTTTTCTCTTCACGTGTTTTCATGGAAGATTTGAGAACATGAAAAGTCTATTGCTATCATTCTCACAAAATTGCTCCTACTTTTAACCCATTCATATGTTTTAGAAACTTTGAAATGTGCACATCAAGCTATGCTTGCCTTGCGTTTTACAAGTCTTCCCATACTAAACTTCTAGTCTGTGTTGCTCCTCAAACAGCATGACATTTTAGTTGTTACCGCAGATAACTTGTGGGTCAGTATGCCACTTGATGGTACAGCGTTGCCAACTGTTGTCTTGTTTTTCCCGGTGGAACATCCAGGAACCTAGATCAGCAGCAGAGTCCTCTACTCTCACTTCTGACCTGATGAGTCCTTCAGCATTGCCTTTTTTGTGGCTTTCACTATCCCTCACAAATTAGAGTTTCCCTGATGTCTTTAGTCTGCTGTACTCTTATAGAACCACAGAAAGTTTCAGCTCTGGTCCTCTAGAATTGGTCATATATTAAGTTTTCAACTATGAGCCTATCCCAGATTTCTAGCAACACACTTTTGGTGTCATTTATTTCTGTTATTTGTCGTCCATCACAATGTCTAGTATTCAAAGAGAATCAACAAACCATATTAGAAATGTTTCACTTTATCTGGGCAGGAAATTACATTCTGAGCCAGAGGAGAAATTTCCCGTAACAACCTGTTTTGCTTCTATTCAGTCGTCTTTGTTGACAACTCTTTCCTTTCTACCTAGTAAACTTAAGGTGCAGTCTTGCAGTTTCATCCATTATCACCTGTACATATTAATCATGTGCTGAAATCCTTCAATGAAGATGTTACACTCAGAAGAGAAATTGAGTTTACTGTAATTATTGGTCTGTGAGCAATTATTTAAAAGGGGAGGACATAACTTGCTAACAGCAAGCATTATTTTGCAAGGTGTACAGGTGAAGATTTGCATATTTACTAGGCAAGAGGCAGCTGTTTTTGCAAATAATATTAGAAAGGCTACTTACTATTGAATATTTGAGGGATTCTGTGAATGACAAGGAATGTTCATTATACAGTGTTCATAGTTTTAATGTTTACCATAGCATTAAAATTCTAGAAGTACTGAGAGATGACCGTTCTTCTTTATGTCCCACCACAATTCAGTCCAAGTGAGAAACGTCTTTATTGTGATGTTATTGCATGTCCATGTGTATGCCTCCACACTACTTCTACTGCAAACTTTCCTCCTACTGTAAGGTAATCTGAGAGAAATTTTCACATAAGGAATTTTAGAGCTGGTTTAAGGAACCAAATTTAACAGAGTGGGGAGAGTTTAAAATAAAAGTGAGAAACTGGGGTAGTAAATTGTGATGTTTTTTTCCTTTTCAAAATCATCTATGGAAACAAGTAGCTTGACCCCCAGAACTGGTCTTCTAGCGATAGAATGGGGGCATTTCACTGTAGACTTTTGCCCCTTGTCTCTTTCCTTTTTCTAAGAGAATATCTCTGGGGATTTGTTACACTTCTGTCCTGTTGGAATGCTACAGTGGTATACTCCACAGGCTCTTACAGTTGGGAAGACAAATTAAATTATAAAATGAGAGAAATCTGTGAAGACTTTGAGATTGTATGTTGGAGAATACATAAGATCTGTACACTAAACCTGAATCAGATGTCAGAGATGATAAAAAACTGTAATATTAGATGATAAAACCCTTCCTAGATATCTATTTTCTCAAACATTGCAAACATTTTATTTGTTAACTATTATGTATGAAAGGTTGAATTATGTAAGAAATTTTATAGTAGTAGAGAATACAGAATCAATCAAAGAATACAGCTTTGTAAAACCAATTTCATTATGAAATATTTCATATATATACTTATGGGAGTTAGATCTTCAAAATTAAGTGAATTCACCTCAGTGACAGAGAAGAAAATACAAATGTAAGTCATCAATAAATGTAGTCTGTGTGGTATGCATCCAAATGAGAAAGTGAAAAATGAATGTAGGAAATAATTAATTGTGCAAAACCTTTGTAATTCATTCGTGTGCTTAGTAGAGTCAAATTCAACAATTCTTAATACAGTGATGTAGGTACTTGAAGTATTATGTAGGAACGGTAATATATCAAAAGTATGATCATAAGAGTGAGTTATTTGAATTGTACAATCATGTATAAATATTTATATTTATGGTGCTTAGCGTCTGTAAACACCAAAAGCACTATCATTAAGAGGAAAACAGCATTTTAATGGTAATATTTGAATTGAATGCTTTGCTTTACATAATTTTCATTTGACTATTCACTGGTGAAACTCTCAGTAAGTAGTACAGTCATTTTGTGTGCAAAATTGGTATTTCCTGTGTAGATGAATAGATTATAAATCTTTAACTAAATGTCATTAATGTCAGGCAAAGTTTTGTGTATGTGATTTGTGTGTGTATGTGTGTGTGTGTGTTGGTATACACACTTTGCAAAATTTTTATAAAATATGTCAATATTTATATTAAATTTTCTTGACAGTGAATGAAATAATTTAAACACTAATATTTTTCTTAATTCCTTAGAAAATCCAGAGCTTTCTCTAATATTTTATAACATTAAAATGAAAAGCAAAATATTTGTACATTTTATGTAAATAGAATATATGCAAAATAGTTGATATTATTTCATGTTATGTGTAAAGAACAATTTTAAATTTTGTAATATATAACATATTTCAAATATATGAAATTTCTGGGAAAAATCTGGATAAAGGAATGCTATGGTATTCATAGATCTACTAATGGTCTTGAACTTTTTACATGATTTAGATAAGCCAGTAAATGTCAACTGTAGGACATCGATGAGTAAGTGTTATAATATGTTTGTAATTGCAGGTACTCTCAAATTTGATAGACATAGTAAAATACACCAGTTTTGGAGGCACAGGTAACTTTCTCCAAACACAAGGCTTTAATATATTTCAGATTCTAATAGTATTTTACAGTGTATGTAGGGAGAGGCAAAAGTATAGGGTCTAAGAGAAAACTCAGGTTACTCATTTCAGATAGAAACTTACATTTTGACTAAGAAGAGTTATGAAAGTATGTATCAATATTCTTGGAACTTTCGGGTGATCACATTTGTCACAGCACGCATAGCTTGAGCAAGGTAAACTGCTGGCCAGTGTGGACTACAGGGTACAGCTGGCTGCACGATTTCCTTGGTTTCCTTGTTGCTATCAGAAGCTTTTATTGCCATTTATGAAAGGGAGACACATGCTCATTGGTCATTGTAGTGAAAACAAAGTGATCTAATGTAATGCTTATATTTTCCAATGTAAACATCCACTTTGCTAATATTTTTAGTCTCCTCATCATCGTAAAGTTCTCCAAACATTTCTTGTTTCCATTACACAGAAGAATGTGCAAAGACTTGCAGTACACTATTGAAATCAATCTGCACCATGAATGAGTCCAAAGTATTGTGTTTGGACTTCTGGTTGTACCTTATACTCTATGACATTAAACAAAAGTGACTTGCCATATTTGGAGGTCAATGTGATGAAATGGTTTTATTTTATCTATATTTCACCGTTTAAATGGTCAGATCACAACTTCAAAAGCTTGTAACCCTCTGAAATAGCTGTACACTTTCCTTAGTCTTTGTCATGGGTGAATGTCACATAGCATTCTGGTTCACAGGTTGAAGTAAGAACCTCCAAGTAATAACATTGCGAGTTGTTACCTTGAGAAGGTGATGAAGCCATTAAGGTAAATCTCTCATGACAAGCTTAGTACCTGCTAAACAGGCATTCATGTATCCATTGCAAATAATAGCAATGTTGTTTAATTATTATTTTCAGACAAATACAATAATCTTTTGATATTTGAGACTGCTTATAGCACTCTCCAGGAATAACAAAATCCCTGATGCAAAATGAGATAGCATCTGTGAAAAAGCCTGCGCACATCTTCTGATATAATTTCTCTAAATCGTCTGTGACACTTAACAAAATATAAATGCTATAAAATTAGTTGCTACAATGTCTCTGGGAGGGAGAAATGGCAAGGAAAATGTCTGTAAATGTTCAGAATGGGAGCAGTTTCTTTTTCAATATTTTCCGTATGTGGTTCGTTGAATCAGAATATCTGCTACTCAGGCGGAAAGAGGGGCTCCTGTAAATTTTTTAGTTGGAAAATTATCATATTTGGACATTTCTAAGTGTTGTGATGTTGTCCTGTAAAATCTGCCATTAATCTGCAAAGTCTGCATTAAGGATAACTGAAAACAGAACACTTGGGCTGGGGATATAGCTCAGTGGAATAAGCGCTTGCCTAGCAAGCGCAGGGTCCTGAGTTCGATCCCCAGTACCGCAAAAAAAAAAAAAAAAAAAACTGGCTAAAACAGAACACTTATCCACTGTCACAAATTCTTATCACTGCAGATAAGAACAATTGATTATCTTCGGATATTTCAAATTTGACTATTACCATACATTTTAGTGGAGATTTTTTTTTTTTTTTTTTTCTGTAAGAACTGGAGATTGAATCCAAGGTCTTCATTCACAATGAGCTACATCACCACCACCGCCCCTTTTATGGCTTTCTATTTTTTGGAGACAGGGTTCCCCTTTGCACTTGAGGCTGGCCTTGAGCTCACTTTGTAACCCAGGCTGGTCTTGAACTCGCAACAATCTGAGTGCTAGGACTACAAACATGTGTCACTGTGCCTGGCAATCAGCCCTTTTTTATTTAAATTTAATGAAAGGGCTTCCTTAAGATTATTAAATGCTCAGAATGGTCCCAACCTCGAAATCCTCTTTTCTCAGTTTCCCAGAGTGCTGGGATCATTGTTATGCACAGGAGGTCTAATAGAAGAAAATATTTTTTTCTTTCTACCATTAGTCTTCTTGAATCAAACACAACTAACTTGAAAGCATGAAAACCAAAAATACAAGTGAAATCTAAAGGTAGATATGTAAGTAAAAACAAACGAAAGAAAAAGAGATAATGCTTCCTTTTCTTTCTCTGTGCATCACGGGAGGCCACAGAATGAATAAGGCCATCTGAAGCCCAGGAAGAATATCCTTGCCAGAAATTCAATTTACAGGCAGCTAGACCTTAAGCTTCCCAACCTGCATGACTGGGAGAAATAAATATTTTTTGTTTAAGCACTCTTCTCTGTAATATTTTGTTTCTGCAAGACTAATTGACAAAGACAGTCTCAGACTGCTATAATTTGTATTAATATTCATATTTGTTAGAATTGTTTCCCCATTGTTACTGTATTTTGTTGTAATTTCAACTCAAGATTGATTCGAATTCATCAGTGCTTCACCATAGCATAAATTACAATGCGAAGAAAATCATAAACAGTGCAACAAAAACAGAAAATGACATCATAAGTTTAAAATTATCACTCGAACTCCACATTTACAGGGATCATAAAGTGTACAGTGACCAAACATCTCCAAGTCACGCAAGAGCTGAAAATGTGAACAGAGACCTGATAATAAACATAGAGTGAAGAAAGAGGTTAACTTAACTGGAGAACCATGTACCCCACATCCTGTTGCTTTTCTTGGCAGCTTTATAAATAGTGGCAGAAAGCCACTGAAGTCTCCTATCATTTTCCAAGCAGCAGTTGGCTGCTAACAAAGCAATTTGTAGCTTTATAAAGAATTAGCACCACATAACACTTGGTATCTTAAATTTGATGAATTGCATTGCAAAATGCAGAGAGGAGTTCATAAACACAGAGACATCCTAGAAACTTACATTCCTACATTAGGAAAAAGTTGGGTTACACTTGTAAAATGCTAGCTGCAAATGTTATGACAAATATCAAACACTGAGAAAAAAGCAATATGAGCTGCTGGCAAGTCTTTTATCAGCCAACAAGTTGGGCATCACCCAGTTACTATCACGTGCGTCTGACTGTGCAAATTTTGCTTCACACTTGGATGAAACCAATTAGGCACAGTGTATGTATCTGCCCTTGGCACACAGGTAATTTATACCTCCCCTGCTAAAATGCGGCCACCAGATTTGAACCCATTCATCACTGAATTGTCAAGCTGCAGGAAAGAGGCTTACTGAGGCCATTATGTTATGAACTGCGATGTGGCCAGGAAAACATTTATATTAGGGTCAGTAAGAATGGAATTACAGTTTGCTTATAGAATGCAGAAAATTGTGCATTATAACTATGTGATATCTTATTCACAGAGTAAAAGTGTTTTTTGGTACCGGGAATTGAACTCACGACCTTGTGCTTTCCAGGTAGGCACTGTGCCATTGAGCTATACTCCCAGCCCTATAGAGTAAAAATGTTGTTGACCTTTTATTTCAGTAAGTTAACCATTTTATGAGTACCTTTTAAAAATTACTGCAAATTAGTATTTTGGGTTTTTTGTTGTTTTTTTTTCTTCTGAAGAATTTTTCTTTTAATTTTATTTTAAGAATAAAGGAAAAACATACTAACAAACAGACAAAGTAGTATTTTGAATGACAAACTTAACAACTGGAGTGTGAATGGAAGAATCGTGCAACTATTGTATAGCTGCAAAGCATCTGTGAGGGTTTACATGGCTTTGAAGGGAAAGTACTGATGTGTACAGTGGGGTACCTTTACCAAAGATTAGGGGGCTCTGAGGAAGAAAAGTTGAACATGGTGTATTTCAATATCATAATATTAAATTTTCTCAATAGAAACATATAATTATTTGTCCATTCATATATGCCAAAGGAAATATACAGGAATATATATATCATGTCCATTCATTTATGTAAATACTTTTATAAGAAATGTGCCAAGCAGGCCATGGTGGCACAGGCTGGTAATCCCAGCACTTGGGAGGCTGAAGCAGGAGGATCTTTGTGAGTTCAAGATCAACCTGGGCTTCAAAGTGACCTCAAGGCCATCCTAAACTGCAACTGCATAGGCAGACCCTGCCTCAAAAAGACAAAAAAAAAAGAAAGGTGTCAAGACAGAGATAAGAACATTTGTATTAGAAAAAGTTAATGTAGTCCTCTGCTCTCTCAGTAAGAAGACCTTCTCTTTTGTGTCTCCTTATTTTGACTTTAAATTTCTCTGCATAGCTCTAAAGTTCAAAATTGAAAAGATATTTATAGCATTTTGAAATGATAAGGAAAATATAAAAATTAAAGTCAGAAAAAGGTAAATATGTCTCAGATAGAAATAGTAATATCAGTAAAATGAAATATTTTAGAAGAAATATTTTTAGTATGATTGAGCCATCTGTTTAAAAACACAGTTTATTACATTGATACATAATAACATGGCTACCTAAGTAAATAATCAATGTGTGATATACAAAACAAATGAAAATAGTTTGCTGTTCTTGCCCTTTCCTTTAAAATACAATAAAAATATAAAAATAGTGGCTAAATATAAAATTTAAATTATGAAATATAGTCTAAATATCTTGGTTGATTGAATTGTGTTCAATTTACTCAAATTTCTAATTTTTACCTTGATATACTTAACAATGGATGCCAGTATATTGGTTATTTCTAATTTATTCAGTGTTAAAAATTATAAGCAGAAATTTAATGAGTTCTTACTGTAGCTGTTACTATTAAGATAAATCAAATTAATATAAAAACTAAAATTTAGTATTAGAGGCATCCATTTTAAAAAATCTAATTTCCACTTTAAAATAATAGTCTCAAAGTATAAAACATGTAAACTATATCATGAAAAAAATTAAAGTCAACAAATTTAGTCAATTTAAAAGCGATGGATTTGTTTCAATATAATATTAAGAATTACAAAAATAACCCAGTCTCAGCATATCTTCTCATGTACAATAACTTTTGGTAGCACTGTGTGATTCACCAGCCAAATACAATGTTCTTTCATATTTAAGTTAAAGAATTTCATGTGATTAAATAATTTCTTTTGAAAATGTTCATAATACATAATTTTAATGCATCATAAATGACAGATTATGAACCTTGAGCTCATCAAATAAAGAAAAATATGTATTAAATAACACTACTAAACTATCTATAGCCATAAAAAGAAATTAAGCAAGTTACATTTAATTTTTAGTTTAATTCAAATACCTATATTGTTTTGTTTTGTTTGTTTTGTTTCAGGAAAATCTGTTGAATGATCTGAGCCATCACTGGACCTTTTGTCGTAATGAAACTTTCATTTTTCTCTCCATCGGCAGCCGATTTATGTAATGCCGTGTCCGACAGATGATCTCCTTATAAACAGACATGGTACTGCCATTCTAACTTAGATACATAGGCTTGCCATTTGCTTCCTTTCAAATTGTTTCTTTTGGTTTACTGTTTTACTTTATTTTTATTAGTACATGGCTGCAACACGTGGTAATTGCATATAGCTTGGGGCTGCGATGCACATACGCAGAACGTTTTGTTGATATCACTCCTTTTTGGCCGTTATCCTCCCCGTCCCTGTTCCCCACACCCATTTCATCTCTATGGAGACTACGTCTCTGTTTCTTGGTCTGGCTCTTTATTTTGCTGTTCATCTCCTTTGCATTTTGGCTGTCTCAGGTTAGAAATACACTCATTTACCCTTTGGTTCAGACTTACTTCACATAGCATATGGTCTTGAGATCTGCCCGTCTTCCCACAAGTGACTGGAAATGACTCAATCCTAAAGGATGAGTACTTCTCTATTTTGTATATACACCCAATAATCTATTCACCTGTTGATGGGCATATAGGCTGCTTCTGTGATTTAGCTACTGTAAGACTCTTATACATTGCTGATGGAAATGTAAACTACTAAAACCACTTTGGAGATCAGTATGGGGATTTCTCAAGGATTAAAATCAGAAATTAATTTGACCTGGCCAATCCCTGCCTGTAGGGACCTCTTTGTTCTCTCAGTGATCCCCCAGTGGGTATGAGGAAAACACAGCCAAGACACAAGAGCTGGGGTCAGGCGGGGCTGTCTCCTCCCTGACCCCTGATGGGCAAGAGGACTGAACAACACCAGTATGGGCATTTATTTATTCCCTTGCAAAGTTAGTGTCATGAGAGGCAATGCTGTCTAGCAACTAACGACTGAAATTCTCCAGGCAGGATGATTTTCTCAAGAAAGGAAGCTGACTGCCTAAGGCACTCTGGCTCTGTCCGCAAACATATGGCCAGCTTGTAGCTCCAGCCACTCCCAACACCTGCCTCTCTTTCCAAAGAGCTATTTGCTTTTAACAGTAGAGCTTCGAATGGATACATGCATGATGTCTGTGTGTAAGGTCTAAATCAAAAACCATACTTTTGGGCAGTTCAAGACTCTACCAAAATTACTGAAAACTTTCCACTTTTGTTTTCATAATTATACTTCTGAAG
Organism: Dinomys branickii; assembly: GCA_004027595.1. NCBI lineage: Eukaryota > Metazoa > Chordata > Mammalia > Rodentia > Dinomyidae > Dinomys > Dinomys branickii. Next base: position 10,704 of record PVLD010010087.1, on the reverse strand, counting down.
ACCTCATAGGCAAGATTCCGACATTTAAGTTGTTCACGTGATTAGGTTAATATATTTTGGTGAGTTTGCCAAAACAGGAACAGCTGCGTTCTTTTCTGGGAGCAGACAATGAAAAAGCAGAAACTGTTCTTAAACCTGCAGACTTTTTTTTTTTTTTTTTTGGTACTGGGAATGGAACTCAGGACCTTACGCTTGCAAATCAGGCTCTTGTACCTCTGAGCTATGTCCCTAGCCCCTGCCTCCAGACTGTTTAGACCACTCATAATTGCATTTTACCTTATCAACTTGGCCCAAGCATAAATTATACCATGTTTTTGTTTTCTTATACTGTAAATGCATGTAGTTACTATTAATAACTATTGAATTAAAGATAGAAGCACAAATGAAAGAAGAGACATTCCATGTGATACCACAGATATAAAAATAAAGATCAGAAGAGATCCTCATAAATATCAATCAACAATAATAAGACAGTTGTGAAAAGATGGTCAATTCTAGATATATAAAATCTTCCCTTTTGATCTGTTCAGGCTGTTGTTAGAAAACATGATAGATTGGGTAGTCTATTACAGAAAATAGAAATTTATTTTCTCACAGCTATGGATATTGGAAGTCCAATTTCAAATTTCTAGCATATATGTAACCACAAAGGGCTTTTCAGTACCAAACTTGAGAAAGAATAAAGCTTCAGGAACTTTATGTTTCCTGATTTCAAAATATATTACTAAGCTATGCACATTAAAATGGTGTGGCAGCATAGACATACAGATGAATTCACAAGAGAAAGCAGCAAAGAAACAAATAGATGCATTTGCAAAAAACTGATCTTCAAAAAAAGAAATAAGGAAGCATATTATGGGAAGTATTATTACTTAACAAATGTTCTTTAAAAATTGATATATAGAAATAGTTACTTGGAGACATAGATTACTCATATAAAAATCAACTCAAATATGATTAGACATTAAAATAAAATGTAAGACAAAAAGTAAAACTTAGAAGAGAAGTTTGTGATATTGATATTAACAAAGATTTATTGGATATGAAAACAAAGGCATATATACTATAAAGGGAAATAAGCAAATGGGACTATTTTGAGCTAAAATCTTGTATGCAGTACAGGAAACAATCAACAAATAAAAAAGCAACCTGTAAAATAAAAGAAAATATTTATAAACTGTCTTATAATGGCTTAATCCAAATATAAAAGGAATTCATATAGCTCAATATAAAAAATGATGAATAACCCAATGGAAAATGGACAAAGGACTTAAACTAACATTTTCCAAGAAAAGTCACAAATGGCTACGAGCCTGGCTTTGAGCTGATGGTGGTCCTCCTGCCTCAGCCCCTCCAACACTGTAATTACAGGTATGTGCCACCATGTCCAGCCAGATATGTTTATAGTCACAGAACACTGTTATCTTCAGGCAAATAATCTGTCACCTCATGTTATTATAAAATAATAATACTCAATCTGATCAAATATTTAATCAAAATTAAAACTGATTTGTGATAAACTTTATTTTTAATAATGACTTCATTGAAAATAACTATCTTTTTAAATTACCACGATGTAAGTCTTTTGTGGAGGTTTGTTTTTTGTTACAATTTTGAGTGGAAATAGAACAAACACCTTTCCTAAATTCTCAGTTTTAGGGATAACATGTTCAGTCTTCTCTAAGTACGATGTTACTGGTGCTTTTCTTGCTTCTTATTATTAAATGAAGAATTCCCTTCTTTGTATTTGAGTTTTTGAGGAATTTTATTGTTAGCCAAACATGATGGTGCATGCCTATAATTCTAACTCATCTGGAGGCTAAGGCTGGAGAATCACAAGTCAGAAGCAGGCCTGGAAAACACAAAACCTGTGTCAGAATTAGACAAACAAATAAATAAAAATGATTTGAAGCATGATCCAGGGCTCTTTGAGTTCAATCCCAAATACCATCTGAAAAAGAGCTTTTGTCATTATGTATCATATGAAATGGTTCCCTTATAGACTATTATCAAAATTAAATAAATGTTTTTCTGCTTTATTTCATTGCAGTTCATCAGGGAGAAAGATGTGGATTTCTTGCAAAAATCAAACTCTGCGTTTGTGAACTAAATATCATTTGGTAATGAGTTATTATTGCGGCTGATGCCTTTTTAAAGTTTTGTTCATTTTATTTCACTCTAATTATTATCACTCATTAACCTGAAAATTAATAGGATGCCCTATGCTATCTTTAAGCATCAATACCCGGGATAGTAACATTATCTGGTGTCTTTTCCTGTACTTTTCCTCCCCTAGTCCTCTGGTCCTAATCTTCATACATCTCCTAGTCCCTTTGAATCCTCCCAGATTCAAATGATCGTTTTTCAAATTTTCTTTCCTTGAAACTCTATTTTCATTCATGAAAGGCTACATGTAATATGTTTTTGTGTCTGACTTATTTCACTTAATATGATAATCTTCAGTTCCTTCTATTTTATTGCAAATTACAAAATATTCATTTTTATGGCTGAATAATCCTCCCTGATGTACACATACTATGTTTCCTTTACCCATTCTTCTCTTCAAAGGATATTTTTCTTAGTGTACAGTGACCATATGATTTTTGTAAATAATTGCAGCAGATATTCATTTTAATTTTCTAGATAGCTTATTTTGTTGCCGACTAAAAAATGGGAATGTTTTATTTCCTCATAATTCTATCATTTATGGTTTGCCATCAGGTGAGATATTACTATTATTAAATCTATTTTACTGTATATTTAGTTAGTCTGTATTATAGGCCTCCATTTTATTATCACTTTACTTTGAATATAGGTCTTCTTTCTTAAAAACTAACTTGTCAGATTTAAATAAATTATTTTACTTTGGGTAGAAAATGACTTAGCCTGTTGGTTTTGATCATCTAAACATAATTATGTTGTGCTTGCATGGGCAGCACATGTACTGACACAATCATTCAGCACTATACCGACACATTCCCAATAAATTAAATATGATTCCCAATATTTATTTTTGCACTCTTTAGCTGTATATATGGAATCACAGTACACTGAATTTGGAGTGGTTTTTCCCTCTCATAAACAATAATTTGTGATGATAAAACCTTCAAATGTAACTGTATTTGTTGATAAACAAATTCACACAATTTTCTACAGATAGTAGTGAAATAAACACTCTATTCTAGGGAAATAATAGCTTCTCTGATATAAATCTGGATATATCACATATGTAGGCAATGCCAAGTTCAGAATATACACACAATGTATAATGTCATCAATCAACAATACTTAATTTTATCAGAACTCTGTCTCATTTATTAATCAAAGTGAACTATTCTTTATTCTTATACATCTGATTCCACAATGTGTTTTAGGTCCACTAAAGGGCTTCTGGTTCTGTGTGTGAATTATTTACAAGAAAACCAAAGAATGCTCATATCTATGAAACATGTACACTCACAATGATCTGAAAATGCACTTTAGTAACTAAGAAATTATTTGTCACAGTTTTGCATAAAGGTTTTTCTTTAGTTTTTGTCTCTTTCATACTCTAATGCTTGTCACTTTTTTCTTTCTTTTCTCCCTCCTATTTTTCATTATTCTTTTCTTTAAAGTTTTAGAATTATATTGTCATTTGCATACCACTTTATAGATAAAATTTTAACAGTTGGTATTAAGTATATATTGCATTAATACATTTAGTGTTCTTTCTCTTGAAAGAGATTTATCAACACAAATGTTATACCCACAACAAATTCAAGACAGTCTAACTCATTTCCAAATTTTGTGCTTTGTTGAAAGATTTAAAGAATATTTATTTATTTATTTTTATTTTATTTAAAAAAATAAAAGTATGAAAACATATTAACAAACACACATACATTTACAAAATAGCACAAGAACAATACAAGAATACTGAAATTCATACAAGATGATAGGAAATTAACAGTGGTTGTCCTATTGAATATTGATTTCTTCAGAGTGGTTACTCAGGAAAACAAATATAGACACATAAGGTTGATCAAATAATTAATCATAAACTGTTCCTTTAAGTAAAGCAATAGAAGTCAGTAGTATAACTGTGTCAGCTATCCATGTACACATAATTTCCCCTTTTTTCTTTTCTGTTTTCCCTCATCCCAGTTGCTCTTTATTTTGATCATTTTCCTTTCATTTTGCAATGCTTATCATACCTCCTAATTTTATTCACTCTTTTATTTTCTTACACTAGTGGGACAGTACATTGTTTGCACATGTGGGTCTGATTTATTTCACTATGAGTGTGGTCTCCAGCTGTGAGCATTTACCTATAAAAGCCTCATGTTTGTCTTTCTTTGTAGCTGAGTAATATTCCATTATATGAAAATACAACTTTTTATCCATTTCTCAGTGGATGGACATTTGAGTTGCTTCCATGATTTAGCTATTACAAATTGTGCTGCTATAAACAAGGGTGCACATATATCATGGTGATATGATGCTTTCAGATCTTCTGGGAAAATACCCAGAAGGGGAATAACTGGGTTGAATGGGACCTCTACACCTAGTTTGCTGAGGAATCTCCAAACTGATTTCCACAGTGGTTTCACCAGTCTGCATTCCCACCAGCAGTGCAGAAGAGTTCCTATTTCTCCACAGCCTCACCAGCATTTGTGATTGGTTGATTTCTTAATGATAGCCATTCTTACTGGGATGATGTGAAATCTGAATGTTGTTTTAATTTGCATTTCTCAAACGACCACCTAACTCTCATATTTTTCCTATTAGAGTAACATATCTGATACATGTCTCATATTGAATTCATAATTAATTACCTACTAGATTTGAGGATACAGTATACTATCGATTGTTTACCACTAGTTCATGTGTTAGTGCTTCAGTCAACACTTTAATTCTTTTACATTCCTTAAATTACATTAGTTGCATATCCTACCAGCTACTCAATATTAAAAAATGCCCTGTATTTCCTTCCTGACAAGCAAGAAAATTCTTGTTTGGGGCTAGTGAACATAATAGTCCTTTTCTTTTAATAATCATTAATTATATTTTTGTGTTTTCTTGTCATGAGTTATTTATGGGGCAATGTCAATATAATTGATTTTATTTCCTTTTAAAGCACCATGTATGGAATGTTGCATTTCACCAAAATATATTTATATATTTTATGTACATATATATTACATAAACAATTAAATTTTATGTATGTTTATACAAAACATATGGTAGTTTTGATGACTATTATGTGTATGCACAAATGTTGCTTCTTCTGAGGTGACACTCTCTCAAAAATTTCTAAGCTTTTCCACTTTATTGGTGGCTTTCCGGGGCACATGGCTAGATTTCTTCAGAAGTTTTAAGCCAATTCTTGGTTAATGAAGTTGCTTTTTTTCTTTTCACAGGTTCCTAGTGAACTTATGGTTATTCACTCAGTCTATAACCCATAAATGAAGAAAACACAGAGGTAAATTTGTTATGAATAACATTAAATTGAAACATTGCTTCACACTCAAGACAGTATACATTATGCATTACTGACTGATACATTAACTTATCAATCATCACTTTAAAGGTAATATAGAAATTAGGTGCAGCAGTATTAAAAATTATAATGTAAATGCATATCTTTGTAATACTCAGCTAGAAAATAAGGAATTTCTATTGAAAATTTAAAGAAAAGGGATCCATAATAAACAATGAAAAAGCATTTGGCAATAATTCCTTAGATTATTGAGAAAGAAAAAGAAGGATCAGATGAATTCATTCTTTAGAAGAAATTTGAAAATTTCAAATATGCTTGGACCAGGTATGTAGCTCCACGGCTTAAGCATCTGCCTGGCAAGGACAAGGTCCTGAGTTCAATTCCAAGTACCAAAAAAAAAAAAATACAAGAAGCTAAGAAAACTTGCTAGTGTGGTGCATACAATACTTGACATAACACTGAAATGGGTTAAAAAACAGAAAGTAGCTCATGGAACTTGTACTTGGCCTACAGGTGAAAATGAGAGGTAAGGGAGAAAAATCAGAGACCAGGAATCTGAAGAGAGGGGAGTGTATTCTCATTTCCAGTCAGCCAAGATAAAACTTTCACTGGTGGTGGCCGATTGATAATGCACATCATTAGAGTCACCCTCAGGGGTGTGGTCATCTCATCGTTTGTTAAACAGCAGTACACTTAAAAATAGCAGATTTAAAATTATTTTACGTGGAAAAATAGCTAAGGGAAAGGAACGTAAAGTTTTGGGCACATTTATAATATTCTAAGCTATGGTTGCATATAGTGTCGTAAAAGATCCGTGCCAAGAGCTAAGGCTGATACAACAGTTAAAAAGCCAACTGTATCAGTCAGTACTTACCAGAAGATGACATTTAATGCAAGACATACAAATGTATAAGAATTTACCAGGCTAGCTTACAGTGGACACCTAAGGGGTCAGGTGTGGAAAAGTTCAAAAACGCTGTCTGTGAGCTGGAGATCTGAAGGACCAGGCGAAGGTCTGGAGCTCAGTGTGGTAGCAAGTTCACATCAGGAGGTCCATAGGTGTGAGATAGGAGGCTGAGAGATCTTTGCTGGGGGCAGAAGAGTCTGCACTGGAGGCCGCAGACAATTTCAAGGTGAAGCTGAAGACTGGAGCCACCGAAGAAACAGAAGCAGCCCTGCCCCCTGCTCCCCTGTTGTCCCGTTCGGGCGGCAGGCCTAACAGGTGCCGTGTATCGCACCCAGGGTGGGTCTTCCGACTTCAGTACCCCCTTCAGCCACATCCAGAACTGTGCTGATTCAATTTACTTGGGCATTTCTTACTCAGACTGACTCAGTGCGTTAACTACCACACCAGCTAAGGCGCTACAATAATTATTCCATTAAAAATATCATGAATTTGGATTTAAAAATTAGATACAAATGTTTGATATTGACAGCAAGTAAGTATAATTTTAGCTTCACTAGTCTATGGTAGGTAAGTTAGATGAAAAATTGCACAGTCCTAGGTATAGACATTCATAAGTGCTCCACTGAAATGTAATCAAGGAAAAAATGAAAAACAGAAAATCTTCCAAAATTATAGAGCAAAACCTCATAAATAAGGGTTATATATAAAGGACTTAATAAATATTCTCCACCCCCATGATAAGGAAGTGTTAAGACATATCTAAATATTGTCTCAAAACCTCATGGATTCACAGAAAGTACTTTTCAAATGTGGCTGTATTTAGGGTGTGTGAATATGGATTAGGGTGTGTGATAAGTAAGATATTCCACTGATTGGTTTAACAGAGTTCTGAGTGTTATAATAAGAAGACCCACACCCAGTGTGCTACAGCCAATTAGGTGATAGCCTGGATGGTACAAAGGGAAAGAAAGACTGCTTCTCTCTGCCTACCCTGCCACGGACTGTTTCTCCTATGCCGTATCTCTCTGCCACGCCTCCCTGCCTCAGAGCCGGCTGACAGTGGACTGAAACCTCTATAAATTGTGAGCTAAAATAAAACTTTCCTCGTTTAAATTGTGGATGCAGAGTATTTTGTCCCAGAAATGAAACAGTAAGCAAGACAGGACAGATTTACATTGTTGAACAGTGTAATTCTAAACTCGGTAGACAACATTGTGGATGTGTGCATCATTATATAATTTTTCTTCCACATTTGAGTACTTGGATTTCATCTTTCTCCATCAACAGTTCATTTTGTGGAGGACATATACCTGTTATAACTCACTGTTATATAAAAAGAGGAACCATACGTAATGCTCATGTAAGATATAACTGCATGCCCTAACATGTTGTGCTGGTGCCTTGTCTTTATAATTGGGTCCTGTTTCCGACTATGCCTTCCTAAGTATAATACTTGTGCTTCTCCCACAGATTTGTCCGTGGAGTACTTGAATGGCAGGCAAGGAATTTCAGGCAGTGGATACATCTACTAACATTTCTACCTGTCAACAGAATTGAGTTTTTGGATAAACATCTCAGCTGTTATCCTCCAGGTATCAAGAAACTCTGAGGCATCCTCTGAGCTCTCCCAGAGGTTGCCATAAATGTGGAGTCAAAACTACGCCCAGGGGTGAGCCACTCACTGGCACACCCCGCAGTGAGTCGTTTCCTTTCTCTCTCTCACTCTCCTACACTAATGATTTGCTGGATCTCTTCTCAAATTCCTCATCTTAAAATCCTTGTCTCAGGTTCATCCTCTCATGATATCCAAACCAAGGAATGAATGAAACATATATGTTTAAAGTGTGTATACACACACACACACACACATGAAATATGTTTTTTTAGTGACTTCATATCTGCAACCTGATGGAAATTTGAAAAAATTTAGAATTTTAAAATATATTCTTTCCCAGCACTATTTATTAAAGAAGCTATATAGACATTTCTCCAAAGAAGTAAACATGGCCAAAAAATACCATAAGAGAAATGGCAATTAGCAAAATACAAAATCGAAGGACATGGAGACTCCCACCCCAGCTAGAATGGCTGTGAGGAAGAAAGTAAATAACAAATGCTGGTGAGGCTGTGGGGGTAAAGGACTGTTTCTATACCAGCAGGAATGTACACTAGTACAGTTATGGAGACTAGAATGGTTCCTCCACAATCTGAAACTGCAAATTCAATCTTACCCAGCTATTCCCTTTCTAGGTAGCTCTTGGAAATGTGAAAAACCTATTACAATGGTGCACGTATGCCCAGGTTTATGGCAGCACAGCTCACAATAGCTAAATCTCAGAAGCAGCCTGTATGTCCATCAGGAGATGCATGGATAAAGACAATGGGGGATTGATACACAATGGAAAGCTACCGTGTCATAAAGAGGGATCATTTTAAGACATTTCTAGGAAAATTCATGAATCTTGAGACCTCAGTGTTAAGTGAAATAAATCAGATAATCTTACGTATGATATGGTTTCCCTTACATAGAAACCCAAAGTATACAAAGGGCAGGATAGAAGAAAGATAGTAGGCAAATGGAGATCGATGTTTTACAGAAGGGAAGGGGACCAAGAGAAGGAGGAGGGAGGGTGAAGGGAAGAGACAGAGATGAAAAAGTATTGGGATTTGTTATGCACATGAACCAAAACCTCATGGGAAATATACTCAGTATGCACTGCAACCATGTAACAATAAATAATAAAAACAAAAAATTAATTCCTTAAACACAACATTTTATTTAGATGCCAATAAATCCAATAATGTTCGCAAATTTAAATAAAATATTAAATTGCTAAGTTTTGTCACTGGTCTTGTTTAGCATCTAGGTGTTTCAGCTAAGGAACTGTTCATTTCTGTTGTGTTTTATAAAGCAGAAAATGCTTCCACTTTTGTTCAGTTGAAGATGAGGCTTGTAGGATCAGATAAGAGAATTAGTATTCTGCCGAAGTCCTCCGCTGCGAAACAGTGGTGTCACAAAGAAGGAATTTCAGAAACAAAAGCTTTCTCAAAAACTGTGAGCAGCTCTTGATTATTTTCTAGGCCTTCCATTTCAAAAAGTTGTATTTCACTTTGCTATGATGACAATAAATCACTATAAACAGTTGAAAAAGTTGTTAACACTTAAAAATAGCACTACAGATGGCAGAGAGAGTCAGATATCTTGTAGGATGGATACTTAAGAAAATTACAAAAACATTTTATAGATATATTGTTAATTATTCAGCAACTCCTATGAAGGAAATAAGTTATAATTGTTTGAAGGTCAATGTTATTATATTTGTAGTACTTACTAATTTTTAAACCTTTCCTTTATTTTCCTACATGATGCAGATGAAAATTAAACCAGAAGAAAAAGTACACCCAACTGGAGGTCAAACACAGTGTAAATTCCATTCCTTCTTCTTTAAATCTTTCACCGAGCCAACAAAATGGATAGAGCATAGAATTTGTCTTATCCTTAATGTCTCACTAATTTCCTGGAACTCAAGTTGTGACCACATACTATATTTTAAATTGTAGCTAAGGCAACAAGCAGAACACCTATCTGACATAATTATTTATTACTAGAGTTATGGCTCTTAATATTGTATGGCATGAGTTTGAAAAATATTTTGCTTTTTATTTTATACTAATTCTCTTTTTATTAATTCTTGAAGTACTTTAATCATGATATTTCAATATTTGAAGATATTTAGCCAGTTTTGGTATGATTTGTTTATTAAAAAATTTATTCAATTCCTTTGCAATGAATCTGTGGTTTACAGTAATAACTGAGAACATATATTTGTTTTTTTGTTTTGTTTTGTTTTTTTATTTTAGAAACATAAAAGTACAAAAACATATAGACAAACAGACACCCATTATCATAGAAAATAGTACAATCACAACTAATCTATAGACAAGGTGATACGGTCTCAACAGTTGTTGTTGCTTTATCCATTGATATCTTCGAATTGTAGATGTATGGACCCATATACAGACATGCAAATTTACTCAGACAGTTGATCCTCTCAACAACAGAAAAAAAAAAAAAAAAACCACAAGAACCAAAAATCCAAAGACAAGATAGAAAACAGCCATACATCAACAACAGCAACAACATCAACAACAACAACAACAGAAAAAAAACACCGCTTGTTGCTGCTTTACATATTGATATCTTCGAAGTGTGTGTTCAGGCTAACACATACAGATATACACTATTAATCTAATATCCTGTCATCGATTATTGCTTAGCATTAAGTGATATAATACAATAGTAGAACCATGTTAGCCC
>PVLD010010086.1:0-72804 GCA_004027595.1 Dinomys branickii | reverse complement strand
GGTTCCTTGATCACAGTCCCTTGGAATCTTCATATTCTCTTGATGTCCACACTGCACAGCAAGTTGGGCTCTGTGATGAGAAATCACCTCCTAAGTTTTGGCTTCTGTGGAGACCAAACGGTTCTCAAGAGTAAAGCCTTGTACAGATGTATTTTTGTTTTAATTTATATCCATTTCCCCCTTTTTAAAAATTGGTGTTTGAGTCTTATTTAGGAAACAGGATGAATGATGATGTTTATCAAAAGCTCCCTGGGTGTTCTGTTTCTCCCCTGCCCTCCATCTCCTCATCGTTACCGTGTTCATAGCAGTGAACCAAGGCCATAGTAAACAGAGGCCTCACCTTTGCTTGGTCCTGGGCTTCTGCTTTGAGGGGCAACTTCTCTTGCCTGAATTGGCACTAGTGTGTGTCCTGTCATGTGATTTATCATCAAGTGCCCTGTAATGGAAATTAATTTAGATGCATTCAGTATACATGTTCCATCAAAGGTCAAAAAATTAAAAGAACAAACAAGCTAATCACCTTCCTTGTCCTCCTCAATAGTGTGCCAAAGTGTCTTATCGTTGGAAAGGATTGTGTTGATAGCCACTGGAAGCTCTGCATTGAAGCAGCACCAAGTGGCCTTTTTTCTTTCCTTGTCTAGTGTCACTTTTGTGTTTTTGTGAACTATTTATTTGAAGACCAGGTACAGGGAATCTTTTCATTTTCTCTTCTGTCATGTTTGAAGAATTTGAGGCCTTGTTTAGACATGGTCTGGAGCCTACCACTGCCTTCCCCTCAGTGTCTTCACAACCCTTAATCATGACCTTGCCACAGTGGGGTGAATGTCAGCAGACCCAAAACACAGCATAGTAAGTTGTATTCCAAATCCTAGACTTAGTTTTTATTTAGTCACCCTAGATGTGAACAAGTGGAAGTGGGACCGTTCTGACAGGCCTCGGTGGTGACCAGGGGCAGAAGCCCTCTGGTAATGAATGGAGCTCCTTCTGCGGTGGACAGAAGCTTAACTAGAGGGGCACGCAGAGGCCTGCAGTTTCTGCAATAAGAGGAGCCGGGTTTCAGCCTCCGTGGCTTTCTTACCTTACAAGGTCTTTGTCTCACGGTAGAAGCCAGCACACATGTTCGGCTGTGTCCTGCAAGTGACCCTTTGAAAAAGGCTGGTCCAGATAGTTCTGACCAGGAAGCCGAGTGTGTGGTTTGTTGGAGACCTCTGCCTCAAGTGTACCCGGCGTTGGCTCGGGATGTGTCCCAATGTGTATTTTACCTCCTTGTGGGGGTGTTGGTTTCCTCCCCTCTGTCTCCCTTTCCCCACAAGATGATGTCCTTTCTAGGTAGATTGCTGTAGCCATACCAAAGCCTCAGTGTTTCCATTCATTTGGATTTCAGTATTAGTGGATGTCTTAACTACCTAACCTAGTGTTTACTTTAGACTTCTAACTAGGACAAGTTTAAGATCCCAGAAGCTGATCTGCAAATCAAGCTACACATATTTGTACATGAGACCCTATGTTCGGGACTGGGAGGCTTTTCTCTGAGAAGTAGGGAGTGGGGTGGGGTTGCATTTTATAATCTAAATCTGGGTGGGTGGGATTCTGTTTTTTACAATAAGTTTTGGTTTTGTTTTTCTTGTAACATTTCCTTTTAGTCTTGAATTTTTACTAAATGATTTCTTCCTTATTTAAAAATTTTGTTTCTCATCTGGGAATTTGGAATCTTGGTACTTCTATCAATTTTTTTCAGAGCAAAACATTTTAATACCAGAACATGTTAAATGTGCAGCCATTTCAGGCAGTGGGTGGGCTTTTTATATAACATCATTAGTTGGTACCATTAAATATTCTGAGAGGTGAATGTAAAAATGTAAAAAGATAGTTTTTTTTAAAAATAATAAACTTGAATAAAAAAACCCCCAAGTTGTAGCCTGTCATTATATCCATTGACTTGATAGTGATGGAAATGTCATTTCAGTTTTCCTTCCATTGGTAACGGGTAAGGAAGTCGGGAGGAAGGGACAGATACACCATGTTCTTGCTCAGCATCAGGGAAGCGTAAGGTAAAAGATGACGTCAGAAAGACTCCGCTGTGTGAAGAGCAGTCTGGGGTGTTTATCTGAGCTGTGCTGTGCTCAGTCCTTGTTGGAGGTGGTCCTCGCGCTTGAGGATATTGTGCATGAGGTATGTGACTCAGATCATTATTCTGGTACTCGAGACCAGTGCCTACCCATGTTACCTAGGGGTGGTGTTTGTATTGCTCCCTGCAGTCAACCCACAAGGCTGCCCTTGCTGCCAAATGCAACTGACCCACTGTGTTCAGGATCTTGGTACACACATGGGGAGGAATGCTTTATGCATCAGATAATATGGAGAGACTTCCTGCTACTGTAAGTACATTTATGCTGAAAAACGCACAGACCTGATGTAGCACTCATTGAAACGTGAGTGCCTCAAGAGTGAATGTATCCGTATTGCCAGCATCCACATCAAAAGGTGACATTACCAGAACCCCTAGGCTTCCTTCCAGTTACTCTTTTTCCTGATTAGGTTCTTGTTTCAGTTCCCTCAACCTTCAAGCTCTTTGGCTTCTGTAATTGCCGTAGTTTGGATCTACAGCATCCCCCAGAGCCTCATGTTTTAGAGGTGCGGTCTTGTTGGGAAGTGGTAGGAAGTGGTCACTGTGGGCATGTCTTTGAAGGGGATTGTGGGATACTGGTTTCTCTGTCTGCCTCCTGGTTGCCACGAGGTGAGCAGCTCGCTCTATCCTGCCTCCTGCTATGACCTGCTGCCTTACCAAGGCCCAAGAGGAGCTGGCCAGGGGCTGAAACTGCTAGTGCGTGAGCCCAAGTGCACCTTTCCTCCTCTGAAGCAAATTGCCTCAGATATTTTGGTACAGTAGTGGAAAGCTAACACCGGGTCCTTCCAAAATTGTAGTAGAGCTGGCCACCTGATGTCACCGAGGGACTGACCAGGGCTATGAGAGCTGGCAGCAAAGGACATGGCTAAATGGAGAGAAGAAAAGACTCAGGTCAATCCTCAGCCTCCTGTTTTACCAAGACAATTAGGCTTCCCTTCTGTTGTAGTCAGGGTTTGCAAAGGAAAAGATTTAATACAGGACATGTAATTTGTAGCGTCGTTTTATAATATTCACCCAAAGAGTCAAATGCGAAAAAGTGCAAGAGATCTGTCCACACACTAGAGACCTGAAGAATCCATCTGAGGACCTGGGTCCCAAAGGCAATGTCCGGCACAGGTCCACCTAAAGACCTGAGCCCATGGCACTGTCCTCCATGACTCCAACTAGGGGCTTAGAGCTCACGACAATGCTTCATGCAAGTCTCAGTCAAAGATATGCACCGGGAAGTCCCAGATGTCAGTGGTGGTGGCTAGAAAGTCTGTACTAGCGGGATGAGGGATCTGTGGCAGCAGGCTGAGATTTACTGGAGCCAAGAAGTGACGTTCCAGGATCAGAGCTTGTCCAAAAATAATAGCAGACATCAGCAATAGTGAGGTCCCAAGCTCCTCAGGTGATGATAAGAGCCGAGTTCATATCAGGAAAGCCAGCGTGACAAGCTTCTCTAGAATAGCACACCATCTTCCCCTCCAGAGCCAGGAAGTGATGCTCAGCGTAAAAGGACCAGAGCTCCCTAGAGTGAACCACAGCCATCCTTAACGACGTCGAGGTCCTGCGCTCCTCTCCTGGTAACAGCTGAGTTCGTATCAGGAAAACCAGTGTGATAATCTTCTCCAGGAGAATCAACAGTACACCACCTTCCCCTCTAGTCTTCCTTTTATATTGTGGGCAACAATCCTCGGGTGGGCCTTCCACACCCAGCACCGTGCTGTTTGAGTTCACCTGGGTGTTACAAGTTGACCATTAGTTCAGCCATCCGCCACACCTTCATATGAGGTGCTCTCTATATGCTGGGCACTGTAATAAGCCCTTCATTTTGCCATTTAAACTTGGAGTGATCAGTGAATGAGTACTATCACTCCTAAACTGAAGGTTGGCATGTTAATATAATTAAGCTAAACCTTGGCTGAAACCCAGAGCTTGGCACTGCCTAATGCAATTTTTTTTTTTTTTTTTTTTTTTGTACTGGGAATCAAATTCAGGACCTTGGACTTGCCAGGCAGGCGCTGTGCCATTGAGCTGTATCACTGGCCCTTTATTGTGCCATAAATTTTCTGTAACTGTTGTCAGATAACTTTAGGGTAAAGTGAGGTGCAAAGGCAAGCTGGAGGCAATAGCTTATGCTGTGCGTCTTTGCTTGCACTCGCTCATCTCAGCCTCCAGACAGCCCAAGAACAGACATACTATTCCCAGTGTCCAGAGATGTGGAAGACTTAACTCCTTTGCTCCTAGGATGAAGTTCAGTGCCTTCTCCAAGGTCACACAGTAAGTGCCAAAGCCTGGAATGCTGAGATTCTAAGTCAGCTTTCCCGTAACTACCATGTTTTATAGGCCTTTTCCCCTCCCCTCTGTTAAAATTCTCAAGCTGGCTCACACCATGGTGGTGCACACCTACCTGTACTCTAAGCTGCTCGGTGTGCTGAAGTAGGAGAATAACTTGAGCCCAAGAGTTTGGAGACCAGCCCGGGTGACTGTGACTTCATCCAAAGATTAATAAAATTCAACATTTCTGTGTGTGCGTGTGTGTGTGTTGCTGGGAAGCGAATTCATGACCTGGCACATACTAGTCAAGTGGTCTTACCATTGAGATCTGGTTTAGCTTTATTTCAAAACCTGCTTTTACATTTTAGGCACATACTCATGGAGCCAATACTAGTAAAAACAGTATTTTCTGAGGATGCTTTCCCCTGCTGGATAGCTCAAGATTTCTCCCTTGGCAGTAACAGGATCAGTTACCAGCCAAGAGGTTGCTTTTCTTAATGCTTCCTGCATTCAGTATAATGGTTTAAAAAGGAAGGAGCCCTTTGGTCATTCTTTTTTTTTGCGGTACTGGGGATTGAACTCAGGACCCTGTGCTTGCCAGGCAGGCGCTTATTCCACTGAGCTATATCCCCAGCCCTTAATATTATTATTGCGGTTTTTGAGATAGGGTCTCGCTAGGCAGTTTAAAGAAATGTTTTTTTTTTTTTTTTTGCGTTACTGGGGATCGAACTCAGGACCCTGCGCTTGCTAGGCAAGCTCTTATTCCACTGAGCTGTATCCCCAGCCCGGAAGGAGCCCTTTGGAATTCCAGCAGTTACTGGTCTTCATGGGACCTACCTTATATAGTAGTTAACATGAGAGCTTTTGGAGGACGTATATCCAGATTTTTCCAGATCACTTTCTCCCTGAAGGGAAGAGGGTGTGAGTCACTGAAGTAGTTTCTGGAACTGTAGGTGGACAACTGGAATCCTGTATCTCTGATGTCATCTGATGTCAGGGCACCTTTTCACATCCTGTCCTGCGGAGGCACTACAATGGGAGCATGCACCACACTGCCATGCCACCTGCTTCAAAATGCATGCTCAGCTCTAGTCAGTGACCTGTCTAATAGCCAAAGTCAGAGTTTGCAGAAAGGGACAAAAGCCATTTCTGGTGTCTGTCTCTCCAGGGTGTGTACTTGGTAAGGGCAGGCACCTTTCCTGCGTTTGCACAGAAGGCACTGGATGGAATGAACTAGAAATATGGGCATCATTTCACTGTCTTTGGACATATTATCATGGTGAAGAATACCTTAGCTTTAGGAACTTTGGTGTTTACCAGAATAGATATTTTTCCAAATAACTGGTTATTAAGACAAAAAGATAAGTAGTTTTAGGAGGTTTACTAGGAGGAAGACGTAGGTAAGACACAGCATAGGTACCTAGATGCTTAATCCCCTTACCCATTTTCTCTAAGCTGTGTTTGCTCGATTACCTGAAAGATACAGATCTATAAAATAAAATTCACTTCACTGATATGGGAAGACCAATAACTAGAATCTTGAAGAATCTCCTCCATTACTCAGAAGCTGGAGGCTCAGCAGTGTGTGTGTGGTTTTTTTTTCCTTTCTGTGGGGTGGTGCTCAGATCAGTTGATATCACCTCTCTAAATGCTAATGAGGTAGACAGCCAAGGGGTTAACGTAGGCATATTCCAGAGCTAATGTACAGCAGTGCCCCAGGTTAGCACACCCTTGCAGATAATGAAAATGTCACTGTACTAACTTCCTCGTTGCTAAATATGATACCCATCACCCAGAATGTAAAGGAGGAGAGGGTTAGTTGGCTCAGGCTTTCAGGGGACTTAGTCCATGGTTACTAGGCTCCGAGGTAAGAACATGTAGTGAAAGGATGTGGTGGAGCAGAGTTACTTGTTTCATGGTGCCTGGGGAGCAGAGCAATGGAGCAGTGCTAGAGAGGAATGGGCAAGTTCCCAAGGTCATGTCTCCACGACCCACCCAGATACACCCAGGAATGTGCTTTACTAATGTCCTGGATGTTTCTCAATCCAGCAAAGTCCCGTCAGTCAGGATTAATGGTTACAATCACCTTAATCATTCAGTTTTTCTAGCAAATACATATTTATTGCAATGCAGTGTGGCATTGTGTTTAAGAAGAAAGGCTTTGGAACCAGGGTTTGAATCTGGATTCCTGGCTTCACTGTTCTTGACCTTAATTTCTGAGTCTTGGTTTTCTCATTTGTTAATAGTTACCTCAGAGATATTGAGGACTCACAATATTAACAGATATAGCCCTTGCTGTGTGCTAAGTATTTTACACATACTAACTCACTGAATCCTTGTAACAACTCTAGGGGGTAGATACTATTATAATCCTTAGTTGGTACTTGAGGAAATAGAGAAACAGATTAAGTGACTTGCCCAAGGTCACACAGCTAGTAAATAGACAGCCAGGATGGTAAGCCCAGTGCTCCAGCTTTCTATACCTGTGTGCACAGGATTGAACCAGTGGCTGCCGAGTCTGTGGAGACCATCCCTACCACTGCAGTTGGTATTGCCATGTGCTACTTCCTGTCCTTGGGTATTAGTTTAAGTGCCAAATCATGCTTCCAGAAGAGTTTCAGGAAGCGAGTTTGACACCAGCAGGCTATGAAGGTATTGGAGATTACACTACACCTCAGCACCTGTGGCTGTGTTGTCAATGCCTAATATACAGATATGAGAAGAGTTCTGAACACCAAAGTTGCAGGAGAAAAGGACCTAATTAATTTAATCTGCTTATGTAAAGTGAATCCTATGTACTTGCCATCCTTGATTTAGTTTGGCTCCTTGCTTTTGAAGATGAGAATGACTGAGGTCCAGGAATGTTAAGTGACTTACCCAGGGTCATATGGCTAGTTGTTGTGCAGTGCCACCACTAGCACACAGTTGGGACAGTTGTTTGGAGACCTACTTGCACCAAGCTCTGGTCTGGAAAGCATAATGCATAGCCCAGTCTACATCCTGGCTAATTTGTTTCCTCAGTTGGTTCATCTTTGCCTCCATTGTGCATGTAGTTGGTTTGATGGGGTTCATGAGTTCATAATCCTAACTCAGCCACTTGTTAACTCTGGAACATTTTACTCAACCTCTGTGTGCCTTGGTGTTAGGGTACAGTCAATTGATTGTTTCCAGTTTTAGCATCGAAAGTCTTATATACCAGGACCCCCTCAGAACCAGGCAAGCAGGGACAGCTGGTGGTCTTCCTCAGTTTCTTCTTCCGTAAAATGGAGATGAAAATGGCCCTCTTTCCTTAGAGTGGTTTTAAGGATTAAATAATTTATTATGGATAAAGTACTTAGAGGTAGTGTTTGAGACATAGTAAGCTCTTGACACATTTTGGTTGTTTCTGTTGTTACTGGAACAAAGAACACCCCCTGAATCTTTGGAGAACTTCATCCCAAACAAGACAGGGACCTTTGCTGTAATTATTGTGACAGTTAATCTGGAGCCCATTTGATTGGATTAAGAGACACCTAGAAAGATGATTAGATTGTGAGGTCATTAACTTCATCATTTGATTAACCAGTGGCTGATTGTAGCTGAATGGGCTATTGGAAGGTGTAGCCTAGTTGGAGAAGTAGTCACTGGACGTCCATTTGAAGGATGTACCTTTCCTGTCCAGCGCATTCCTTCTCACTCTTGCTTCCTGGCTACAAAGAGGTAAACATCTTCACTCTGCTCTTCCTTCTGCCACGATGTTCTGCCTCACCTCAGGTCCACAACAGTGGAACCAGCTGGCCATGGACTAAGCTCTCTGAACCGTGAGCCAAAAATAACTGTTTCTCCTTTAAGTTATGTCTGTTAGATATTTTATCCAAGCAACAGAAAAGTGACCAACACAGTCATCTTTGGTCACTTGCAACTGTTTGGGATTTTTTTCTTCCACTTGAAAAAATAAACTGTCATCAGTTTGAAGAACGCGTTAGTCATTGTGTTACACTGAAATGACACTGATTGAGTTCTATGGCACCTTGGGTTGTGTTCTGAGTTCTTGGGTGAGATTCAGAGAAAGTTAGGCCATGTGATGGTGTCCATGGCCCGAAATAAGAATCCCATACAGAGGAAATGGCTTGAGCCGAAGCACAGGGGTGAGTGTGCAACATAGCTAAAGTCAGATGGAGAATGTATCCAAAAATACAGCGGCATAAAGAGCTTTTAGAATCAGTTGCTCCCCA
Organism: Dinomys branickii; assembly: GCA_004027595.1. Taxonomy (NCBI): domain Eukaryota; kingdom Metazoa; phylum Chordata; class Mammalia; order Rodentia; family Dinomyidae; genus Dinomys; species Dinomys branickii. The sequence goes on along the minus strand of PVLD010010086.1, from coordinate 64,203 downwards.
GCTAGTATCTTTGTGTCTTTCTGCGGGACTCACCTTCCTTTTCTTTCTGCCTCTACCCTTTCTTCTCTTTGTCCCTGCCCTGCCTACTTGCCCCTCCTCCCCTTTTATATTGCCAGTGCAGTGGCTCATGGCAGTCTGGCGGTGACGCTTTCCAATTTCACACTTACATGCTCCTGAAAGTATTCGCGAACTAACTTGTATGTAAAACCAATAAAGGGCAACAGCACACATCCCTGTTAGACAGTCTTTTTGTTTGACTCCCTTTCTTCCACTTTGATCACTCCTCTCAAACATGGTGCTTTGACCTTACCAGAGGTTGAAAATCTGAGCCTAGTGGAACTCTGGAAACATATTAGTAATAGGTGTGAATAAAGGCCTTCATTTATTGAGCACGGTGTGCCTAGGTAAGTGCTGTTTCTTGTAAATTAGCTTTAAGATCATCAGTTACCATGTGATGGGTGTCTAAATGATTCCCTTTTCCCAGATGAGGAGATTGAAGCTAGGAGGAGGGGAGAGGGTTCCCCTGTGTACCACATTCATGCGTCACCTTTTCCTGTTGGCTCCTCCCACATCCTGATAGCGCAAAGGACATTTAGTTGTCACTGAAGCAAACTCCCTCCATTTTTCTCACATGGAAATCGACAGCAAGAAGGAAAGAACTTGCCTGATTAACACAGCTGGTTAATCACTGAGCAGGAGTTAGAACTCTGGTCTAATTCTCACGCCAATAATGAAAATGGAGAAGAATCCCAGTCTTGACAGTGTACTAAAGGCTGGGGGCTTGAATTTCACCTCTTATGCTCAGATGCTGTGTGACTATAGGCAAGTCATAAAAGCCTCTCTGAGCTCTATTTTTCTCATTTAGCGGGAACAACATTAGCTATGTAGGAGGTTTCTTGTGAAGATTAAACGAGGTCTTCCAAGAAAAGCAGCACAGTCACTACCATGCTTGAAACAAGCCAAAGGTCACTTAGTTGCATTAGAAAGTATAACCTGGAGCTGGGTGTGCTGCTGCACACCTGTAGTCCCAGTACTCTGGAAGGTGACTGCTAGTTTAAATCCAGTAAGGGCAACTTAGTGACTTCGCCAGACCCTGTCCCAAAATAAAAAAATAAAAACCACTGGGCATGTAGCTCCATAGGGATAATGAAAAAAGAAACAAAGAAAAAGGGCTAGGGATATAGCTCCATGTGGAGGCCCTGGGTTCAACCCCCAGTACTGCAAATAATAACAATAAAAATAATAGAATGATAACAGGAAAAAAGGGTTGAGGATACAGCTCAGTGTGAACATCTTGAGTTCGACCCCTGCGCCACCAAAAGCAAACAAACAAACAAACAAAGAAGAAGTATCCACTCTGCAGACTGCTGGTGCAGCGTGGTTGTTATCATCCCAGGGGTTGTGCTGACTCGCAGCACCTGCTCAGTTCCCATCATGCTTTGAGCGTTGAGGGTTCTACACCCAGGCAAGGGAACCAGAAGCTAGCACTGTCTGTCTGCAGAAACGTTTGAGACCAGCAGGTATCCAGGGATCCATTTATCCCTGTAACCTACTCAATTGAGAAGAATTTGGACTGCGGCCTTCTGGGTGGGTTGAGAAACCATTGACTGTGAGCCAGGAAGGGCAGACACTGGGTCCTTTGTCTTTATTCTCCCAGTCCCCAGGGATTCTGGTATACTATAGATGCCCATTAAATGCTTGCTGAATGAATGAATGAATGGTTGGATACTGCCACTTCTCATTGCTGCATATTAATCTTTCTAAAATCCAACAGTGTACGAAATTGGCCACAAAAAATATAATAATGCCCTTCTTCCCCTCCCTGACATCATTTCATCTCTTTTAGGTGATCATTTTGGTATTTAATGTCCATCTCTAAATAGTCTCTATTATTAAAGCTAGATATTTCTGTTCTAAGTGTTACCTGTTCAATTTCTCCACCCACTCTCTCATTATAGTTATTTCACAATTTTGATTAGATCAATGGCGTTTACATTATTATGACTATGTAAACTCTACTCACATCTGGACCACACTGTAACCTATACTTGCTCTTTCTTACCTTGACAGCTCCTCCCTCCCAAGAGTTAGTAATTGTTTGTATTTTTTTTTGTTTTTTGCTTAGTTTTCTATGCACGTAGACTAGTTCAACCTCAAACTCCTCACCAAATGTCTACACTTCTCCTAAGACATGCTGACACTTTAAGTGTTCCTTCAATGTTGTCTCCACCAGTAAGACCTTCTCCTTGGGGACCCCAGCCTGTTCTTCCCTGAACTGGGTGTCCCTTTGGCCGGGCATCCAGCTTTCACTCTGGAGTCCTCTACCACCATGCCAGAGCTCCCTTTTATCCCTGTTTTGGTTTGAAACATGCATTTCTTGTTTGTCTGCCTTCCTATGTCTTTGCCCCTCTATTTTGATAGAGCACATCTTTTATGAACTTCCCAAGCATGACTGAAAAGACCTTCATTCTGCTGTCTTCACTGAAAGTTTGGCTGTGATAGCTCACTTTTAGGACCACACATTTCCAGAACTGAAAAGGTCCTTTAAGTGTTAGTACTGGGAGCATATTTCACTGAGCTCGCCTTTCCTTCACTTCTATTTCTAGCAGTTTCTTGTGCTGCTCATTCACTATTCTGACTTTTTCACCTTTCAGCCTTGGGATTCAGGGTGTGTGTGTGTGTGTGTGTGTGTGTGTGTGTATTTCGTCTACTTTCTAGCTTTAAAAAATCTGCTTGTTTCTCCTCCAGTGCTTTTCCATTCTGGTTAGTTTAATTCTAACTTGCAAATAATTTTCTTTCAAGATTTGAAGTTATTGTTTATTGCTTTCTAGCTTCCAGTGATGCACTTGAGAAGTCATTCCGAAGCCATTCTGATTATTGATCTGACTTTTTAACTTATCTGGGAACTCATGGGCTCTTCAGTATTTAAAATTTCATGATGATGGGCCTTGATGTGGGCCAATTGTGCTAAGCAGGTAGAAGTTTTCTATTTCTGGGAACTTGCACCCTTAAGTTCTGGGGATGCCGTTAGCCCAGGGCAGTGATGATGAACCTTTTAGCATTTTCAAAGACAGCTAACATCCCATTGTGGCACGTGTGCTGTAGGTTTGCCACCACCAGCCCAGAATATCTGCATCTTCTGCCACCACAGATTCAACTGCTCCCATATTGAAAATGTAGTTAGGCCTATGATGGTTGCATCTGTATTGAAAGTATATGACATTGTTCCCTAAACAAAACAGTGTAACAACCATTTATATAATGCTAGGTATTATAAGTAATCAAGAAACGATTTAAAGTATACAAGAGAATATGGGTAGGTTTTATGCACATACTGTAGAACAGTCTTCAGCATTTATAGGTTTTGGTATCTGGTATGTGTGTAGGAGGGATGTTCTGGATCCAACCCCCAGAAAATAGTGGGGAAAACTGTACATGTTTTTCATGGGTGGGGTAGCCAGCTTCCAAGAGGGTTCCCAGTGACCTCTACTTCCTGCTAGTCATGTCCTTGTGCAGTTTGCTCTCAGACCAGGGTTGGCTTTTGTGACTAGCAGCCTTCAGTAGAAGTGATCTTGCGGGACTGGTGATGTAACCAGTGGTAGGGCACTTGTCTAGTGTGCACAAGGTCTCTGGTTTGATTCCCAGCAGTGGAAGAAAAGTGACAGTTACTTAGATCAGGATCTAGGTGATACTATACTTCTGTCTGGCTTTTTCTTACTCTTGGGTCATTTACTTTGGGGGATGCCAGCTACTATGTTAAATAACCCCGTAAGAGACTCATGTGGCAAGTAACTGAATCCTCCTGCCAATATCTAGTTAGTGATGGTATGAATCACTTTGAAAGTGGATCCTGAGTCCCAGTCAAACCTTCAGATGACACCAGAACCCCTGCCAATAGCTTGAGTACAGCCTCATTGGGACCCTGAGCCATAGCCACCTACATATGCTGCTCCCAGGCTTTTGACCCTTGGAAATGGAGTTGGATAATAAACATTTGTTACTGTGAACTGAGTAACTGGAATGATTTGTTAGGTAACAATAGACAGCTAATATAATGGATGATTGAGCCCCTTCCCTCCCTCCCTCTTCCTTCCCTTCATGCTCAGGATCCAGCCCAGGGCCTTGTGCATGCCACATACATTGCCTACCACTGAGAGACAGTCCTAGTTACCTGCATTTCTAGAGGATCTTGTCCTTCTAATCCACCATTCTCAGCTTTCTCCACTAAAATTTACATTCAGCTTTTACAATTTGATTTTTCCCTTTCCAATTCTCTTCACTTTGATGACTTTGCCCCTTCTTTCCTTTTACATACCTTTCTGCTTGTTTTAGTGGGACTTCATGGAAAAGAGAAAACAGATTCATGAATTTAACTAATACTACTTCAATCCTCAATGCTATGCCACCCTGCCCCACCCTCTGGGACCCTTTGTGACTCATTCAGCTCCTTGCTTATCAGGGCAATGAAAGGGACATTAGCTTTCTCATAGCCAGTGTGGTTCTGAGGTCATACACTATGGTTAGTGGGAACACTGTAGATCACTCCCAAACAATCAGTACATCCTTACTTCCCCCAAAGTAGCTGACTGGACCTGATCATGTGTGTGACCTTTAACTGCAGGCTTTGACTTCAGAGCCCAGTGCCAGGATTTAAGGGAAGAAATTTCCATACACACACGCTGAAGGCCTGAATGTGTGTATCTAATACAATACCTGAGGGTTTAGATGCATATATGTTCAATACACAACATCACAAGATTGAGCTTCTTGTGAACAAAACCTAGCTCTAGTCTGTAGGTGAATTGAAAAGCATGAAAAATGTTTAGCCAAAAGTATATTTAAATATTCATGACATCTTCAAAGCAAAGCTGTTGAAAAGGCTAAGCCACCTGGAACACAGCTGTGATCATACAATAAGCCATCCTGAAAAATCAGAGTCCCATGTAGGGCTGCAAGGACTATTCAGAGGTGACCTAGTCCAGCCCCCTGCTGTGCTGTGATTAAAAACCATTTCAGCTTTATCGTATCTGTTATTAGTGAGATTAAATTTGTACTTAAGAAGTATAGTAGGGTCTTGCCATCTTGAAGGTAATTATAGCTGCACTATACAACTTATTGAGGGTAACAAATTTCATTTGTTTACCACCTAACCTTCCTCATGTGATTTTTTTTTTCTGGTACCAGGAATTGAACTCAGGACCTTGCACTTGCCAGGCAGGCACTTGTGCCACTGAGATATATCCCTAGCCCTGATATGGTTTTAAGGATGGCAATTATGTGGTACCCTCATCACTATCCTCCTTGCTACAGACGGTGGCAGACATCACTAATCAATCATCACCCTCATTCTCTCTAGGCTCAGATGAGGTCTCAGGATCCTTTCCAATTTGTTCCTAGCAGCTACTAGCAATTCATTGGGTTTTCTGTCACCAGCCTCAGCTGAACTTGTTGCAGCTCTCACCAGAACTGACCAAGGCCTGTCCTTGCAGAACAGACTAAGGTAAGAGAATTGGTTTTTGTGGCCTAAGATCACTTTTAAGTAATTTTGTTTCTGTTTGGTATCCTACATCCATGGTTGTCCTGAGCTTTGATTTAAGTTCCAGGAATTTAAGTGCCTGTGCAGTTGCTTTCCTGGACAAAATCACATACTTTATGCCTATTCTACTGCATGCCATAACCTTTTTATTCTAAACTAGGGGTCAATGAATCAAGGCTCATGGAACAAATCTAGCCTGTCACCTGTTTTTGTAAATAAAGTTTTATTGGAGTGCAACTACACCCACACAGAGCTTCATTAAGCTGTGACAGCTTTCACATTGAAAGACAGAGTTGAGTAGTTGTGACAGAGAATGTCTGGCTCACAAAGCTGAAAATATTTCCTGTCCTGCTTTTTATAGTAGTTTCCCAATCCAGCTCTGTGTTCTCATTCAAATCTCTTTTGGTTCTCCGCTATTATTCAAGATTTTCTCCATCTACATTGGAGTCTTTTACTGACCCAATTGATTAGCTTTACCCAGCCTACTTCTCCTGAGCCATGTTAGGTTCCATCTTGCCACTCTGATATGTTAATAATAACACCCCCTACTATTTGCTGAGTACCTGCTATAGTTCAGGCAATGCTAAGCACTGTATGTAGATTAAGTGATCACAGGTAAATGAATTGCTTGGCATATTTCCTGGCATGGGGCAAGTACTCAATTCTTTTAATTTTTATAACAGCCCTACTAAGGGGCAGTCATTGTTAAATAGTTTAAGTACTGGGGTGGCTGAACTGGTAAGTGGCAGAACTAGGTTCCAGCTCAGTTTAGATGGGCCCAAAAGTTGTGATCCTTTCATTAAACTATTTCTACTACATTCTCCTGACTTACCAGTCTAGTATTCTGTCAAGTGACTACCAAAATGGGCCTTATATGAATATAATTATGGCTGTTCCTTGTTATTTACAAGGGATTTGTTCTAGGACCCCCTTCGGTATCAAAATCTAGATTCTCAAATCCCTTATATAAAATGGCACCTAACGTTTGTGTATAACCTAATCACTTCTTCCTGCATACTTTAAATCTTCCCTGGTTACTTGTAACATCCAATACAATGTAAATGCATTGTAAATAGTTGTCACAATGTATTGCTTAGGGAATAATGACGTCAAGAAATAAAAGTCTGAAAAAGAAAAGTCTGTTTATGTTCAGTATAGACCCAACTATTAGAGCCCTAACTACACAGTAGTAATTTGTGGCCAGTTGATCATGAAACTAGCAGATATTCAGGGTCAACCATATTATGTCTATGTATCCATATATCTATATCTCTGTGTATGTCTCATGTATGTATATTTATATAATGGACATGTCTGTGTGTGCAGCTATACTTAATGTATGCATGTGGTGTAGTGTATTATCTCATATCTTCCTCACACATGGTCAGATGAGCTATTGTTCCTGTTTTGCAGATGAAGAAAGTGAGGTGGAGAGAATGTCATACAACTAGTAATCTGCTTGTTAATGTAGTTCCAAGTTGATGTGATTAAAAATGCTTTCTGAAGCACTCTACAGGTCTCCGAGCTGACGTTACTCAGCAGCTTCTACACTATGCATTTATAGGTACTACTTGTAATCCTTCATACATTTTTTCTATAGTGAACTTCCTTTCCAAATGTGCATGCATTGTAATGATCTAATATTTGTTTTTAAGTTAGTGTACTTCGTAACAGATGTGTGGGCTTGTGTTATCAATTGTTCCAATGAATTTGAAATCCTAGTTTTTGTTTTGCTCCTCCATTTTCCTATCTGTGTAATGGGAAGGAAAATACCCACTTTCATATCTTCTAACCTTCAAGGTATATAAGATCTCAAAGAAGAGAGTTGGCATCAAGCAATTTGCTAGGTGGCAGTCTGGGGGTAGGGTCAAACCCAGGGATATTTTCTTTGGCTTACTTTGTGAACTTTAGGAAATTGAATTAATTAAAAAAATTTAAAAGTGAGAGTTCTTTGAGTTTCTCTTGAGTAAGTAAGTAGATAACCTTGCAGGACTGAGATTTCTCTTGAGTGGGTAGATAACCTGCACCTTGGCAGGAGCTCAGCCTTTCCCTTGGGTCTGAGCAGGACTCTCCCTTCAGCTGGTCTGCTTGAGTCTATTGTCTCACCCCAACGGGAGCGATATCAGCTGCTATTTAAAATGTCCCATTTTAGTCATTTACTTTACCCCGTGGTTCTTGTAGACATTTGAATTTGAACTTTTACATTCAAGCAGGAGAGATTTCAGCTGGGCATAAGAAGAATACCCTCAATGAGATGAAATGCACTTTCCAGTCTTTTCAACTGAATTGATGGAAAAACCTTAATTCCCTGATTGTATGTATTTTAAAGGGACTTGCCTTTAAATCAGAACAGGAAATCTGAAGTGAGGATAAGTGAAAGAGATGCTCTGTATAACATGCACAGACATCAATGTAGACAGTGATGACTGCTTGCTGGGGGCAACCTACTACCTCTCTAAGGTTATGGAGGAGTTCTGTACTCTTCTCCCAAGAGTAACCATTCAGTACCTTGGACAGCACCCACTTTTTTGGGTAAATGAATTTGCTCTTCTGTAGAAGTACATGAGTCATTAGGTGATTTTGCTGTTTTGTAAGCATCACAGCATGTACTTATATAAACCGAGATGGTGCAGGTCAATCATTCAACGTGGCTTCTTGATGCAGTCAAGAGACACAATAGACACAAGGTGTCTGAGGCTGCTGCTGTCATAACACAGCATAATGTTTCACTTATTTTTTGATAAGGAGTACACTGTAAAATAATGGTACAAAATATAGTAGAATAAATACATAAGCCAGTAACATAACAGTTTGTCATTATTATTATGTGCTTCACATAGCTGTGTACTACACTTTTATGCCTCTGGCTGCACAGTGGATTTGTTTACACTAGCATCATCACAAACACATGAATAGTGCATTGTGCTATGGTACTATGATGTCACTAGGTGATAGGAATTTTTCAGTTATGTCGGTGTCTGTGTGGTCCATTGTTGACCAAAACATTATTATGTGGTATGTGACTGTACATTATTTGGCATACTCTTAAATCCAGCTAACCCTTTTAAAACATTTAAAAATTATTGTCATTCTTATATAGAAGACTAGGAAATGGAAGAATAAGTAATTCTGCTTAAATGTTGATTCTTCAGGACATTTAGATTATTTCTTTTATGGCCCTTCTTGGTTGATTTATCTGCTTGTTTTCAAGGACTGGATGGTGATGGGGGTTTGTGTCTTCTGCCTGAATGCTACAGGTCATTTAGTTTGCTGTCTGCACTGCAGTATCCAGAGTGCCTGGTGCCTCGCAAGCACCAGCAGTGCTGCTACAGTGCACCCCGCCCATGGCAATGGCACAATTGCTCATCTCAGTCACAGACAGAACAGTGCTAATGGGAAGGGGTTAGAACGTTTGATCCTTTGTAGAAAGCATGTTTTGTTAGGATTTTCTGAAGTAGGCTGCATCTGCTTCTCCCTGCTAACTTTGTTCACAGGAAAATGAATGAAACAAGAGAATCAAGTCTAGTGACCTCCCTCGTGCTCAGAACACACACACTCACACACACACACACACACACACACACACACACACATGCTGTAATCCAAAGTGTATTCCCCACAAAATAAAATGCATGGTTGATGTCCTCCATCAAAGTCAATCCTTGAGTCTAGGACCTTGCTCAAGCTTCACTTCTCTCAGCTGTTCTTGGCAGCAAACTGGGCAGCAGTTAGATCTTGTGGGGCTGAGCAGAAATCTCCTTCCTGTTCATACTACTTTGTATTAATGTAATTTCTCCTGACTCTCTGTACTACACACTTGCCAGGTAATCATGCACATCTCTTGCTCTGTTATTAAAATCAGGCATTTAACCTACAGTGTTGATATCTTTATTGCCCTGATGTAACCATATTCAAACTGAGTAAAATGAAGATAGGTCCCTGTACGAAGAATAGCAGGTCCATTTCTTAGTTTGGGTTACCCCAAAAGCATGCCTCAATGCAAGGTTTGGGTGCAATTAATTTATTTCATAAATAATCCCACATACAGAGGAGGAAAGGGAGACAAAAGCAAAGTGGACAAAAAAGATGTGATAAGAGAGAGTCATCACTGTACCAGTGGGCACAGTCCTGCGGGGGACCCTCTATGACTGCTCTACCTGATATAGTACAACTTGAGCACATTTAAACCTTCTCGGGGCCACATTATAAGGGTAAAAAGGAACAGGTGATGTTAACTTTAATAGTATCTTTATTTATCCTGGTGTATCTGAAGTGTATCCTTTCAGAGAGCCACCCATATAAAAACTATAAAAGAGATGCATTACATTCTTTTAAAAATTTTATAACCAAAATGTTTATTCAAGGGTAAAGCATTAGACTTCAGTATTCAAAGTGAACAGTGGGTATGATGTGCTCAGTCATGTTTAAATTCTGGTGATCATGAGTGTTACATTCTTTTTTTTCCCCATACCAAGTCTCATATGTTTTTATTTCACACTTCCCCTTTTGAACTAACCACATTTCAAATGCTTAGCAGTCAGTCCCATGTGACTAATGCTAGCCATCTAGGACCAAACAGCTCTCCCAGAAACAGTAGAAAATAACTCACAATCGCCCTACAGTGGGCAGTGTATTTACTGAGCATCACACCTGGGAGCATTATCTCCTGGGTATCTCTGGCCCACCCTGTAACTAGAGAACATCTTCAGATCAAGAGACATAGGAAGCCACAACCATGTATAGGAAATGCCTATAGATGACCTTTTGGGGCGTGAACAGGGTGCCTGCTATTACCTAAAGTTAATTATGTGTTGGTTGATTGACATTCTCTGGATTCCTGCCATTAGCGGTCTTGTTACCTTAGGTTTTGGTCTTAGCATTAAATTCTGCTGCACATGGTCATGCAGGTTGAACACCATATAACTCTAGGGGGCACCACTCACCCAGGCTTCCTTGACTACAACACATGTGCCATCTCCTAATGTGCAGTGCCCAAGCTGCCCAACTCCCCATGGGAAGCCATTAGCCTCTTACTTCTGACTATGCTTGTCACTTAGGAGAAAAAGTAAAGGATTATTACTTGGCTACAGTATTCTTTCTTTTTAGGGTCACTAAACATTTTAAGCACCTGACACTGTTTCCCTGGGAGCCAGCATCATGAGTAATCAGCAGAAGGTGGCATCTTCAGGGCCCTGCAATCAGTCTGAAAGAGTCAGCTTCACACCTGCTGCTAATTTTAGCTTGCAATCTGCAAAAAGGTACCCTAAGTCTTTGGTTTGGAGTTAGCTCTCCCAGAGGGTAGTAAGGGAGTAGTACAAGTAATGTCTGTAGTCCAGAGCTTCCTCCTCAGTGGTGGGCTTCCCCACTTGCCCCTGCTGCAGACCCCCTTCCCCCACTGGGCTTGTTGACAGCGCTCACCCACCAGCTATCTGGGCTGTCGTCAGTGAACTCCGGATGCCCAAATTCAGTCATGCCATCATGGAGGGCCTCATAGTTGACTTCAATCCTATCTTATTTGTTCCTACATGCTGGGGGACAAGCCATGCAATTAGAATCAAATTAGTCTGATTGGTAACATCCGGAAAAAATATTTAAAGTAGTTGTCAGGAAAGAAGTCCAAATTAATTGAATACAGCATAAGAAAGCTGCTCAGAAATCAAACATGCTGGTCATGTCCTGTTACAGACACTGAGCTGGATAATCTGAAAGGGCAAGGAGCCCATTCAGGGTCACACAGTGGGCAGGTGGCAGATGCCTAGTATCATCTGTGGAAGGGGTGATGTCTTATTCACTTCCCCAATCCATTATGTCTGGCACACGGTTAACATTCAGCCAATGTTTGTGAAATGAATTGATGTACTTTTATAATATTCAGGTTACCTGGAGGCAAAAAAATGTAAAGTTTTTCACGTACCTATGTAGTATGTGTTGTTTTTGCAAATCCAGCACCTTTCCTGCCTATAGCACATCCCCCCTAAGCTGGAGGAAGATGATTCTGTTGCAACCAATCAGGACATTCTTCTGTTCCTCTAGCCACAGTGATTTGCCCAGCAACTGACATGTGAATCAAGGCAGAGGGATCAAAGTCAGAGACTTAGCTCTGGGACTTTATTTTCATCATGTTGTCACCAACAGGAGAACTATCCTGAGATTAAAGCCAATTCAGAGAAAAGAACCGAGAGCAAGACCACATTTCAGTGATGGCATTTGACCTCCAGCATCCAGGTGTATCTGAAGCCAGTGTCTATACCTCAGCTTCTTGGTGTGATGTGGGCTGATAATATCCTCTTCTAAAATACCAACTAGGTTTCTATCATTTGCACCTGAAAGCAAGTGACAAGTAAACTAGTTTTAGAGCACCAAGGAATGAAACAACTTCAGAGTAGCTTAGTTCTTTCAACATCTGGTGTTGTTTGGATGTTAATCCTCTCATGAGCCCAGAGATGGTGGTCGCTCTTTAATCTTAGAGGATGAACTTTGATTAGCAAAGTTGATTAGCTTTGATCACCTGAGTGTGGTGATTTTATGTACTTTACCAATGATTTCTTTGGGCATGAGCATGTGATGCAAACCTGATGAATGAAATCTAGGAAGAAGTTTGCTGTATGGATACTGGTATACTGGGGTAGGTTTTCCTCTTGTACAAAGATGAGAACTGCTTTTTCCTACCTTTTTCCTACATAGATGTATGAGGATGCGATGGCTGGATCTGCAGCAATCACTGGGGACCATGAGAAATCAAGAAGAGTCAGTGTATGCCAGGGTAGTAAGGCAGAGATGGAAAATCTGTGTTCTTGTTCTCTCTCTTTCTCTCTCACCTCCCTCCTGGCTCTCTTCCAATCCACATGGAGACTTGAACCCAGATATTTCATACTGAGCTACATCTACAGTCCCATTCCTTTTAAATTCTGAGGTGGGTTCACTAAGTTATGCAGGCTAAGCTCAATTTTGTGATCCTCCTGCCTCAGCCTCCCAGAATGCTAGGGCTACAGGTGTGTACTATCATGTCAGGATAAGCCTGTTTTGTCTGTTTGTTGAGCTGGTGTCTTCCTGTATATTCTAGGCTGACTTTGAACTCATGGTGATCTTTCTGCCTCAGCCTTTTGAGTGCTGGGGTTATAGGTGTGCACCACGATGCCTGGCTAAACCTGTGGTCATGATGGAAACCTTGAACTGCTAAACTTCATTATTTCTAGCTTGAAAAATTTTTGAGATATAATAATTTCTTAATCCACTGTTCTTTTTGGATTCTGTTATTTGCAAATTTCTTCTGGAATCCTGTGATTCCACAGAAACTTGTTTGAAAACTGGCCGTAGGCCACTGGTGGCAAACCTATGGCCTGTGTGCTGCAGCAGGCTGTTTGTTATCACTGGAAGTTCTAAAAGGTCTGCCATCCCTGCTAGGGATTTTTTTAACCTTTGCTCTATTGGTATTTTGGGTCATAGTTCATTGTTGCAGGGCATTGTTGTGTGCATGTAGGAATTCAGAGCCTCCTTGGGCCTGCCCATGAGATGCCCATGGCACTCTGCCCCAAGCTGTGAACACAGAAGCTGTCTTCAGACTGCCAAATGTCCTCTGGGGGGCAAAGTTGTCCCTAGTATGAATTACTAAGCTAGAATTATTTCCTACCCAATTATGCTAGAAAAATACATTTGCTTTATTGTAAAGGTTAATTTTTTATTACATGTTTGCCATAGTTAAATCATGGAAATGGCCTATGTGCCCATCAGCAGATAAAATGGTTAGTTTTATATTTGATTGGACAATGGGATGCCCAGATCGCTGGTAAAACATTCTTTTGAGGGTTTACCATGAGGGCAGTTCTGGAAGAGACTAACATTCACATCAGACAACTGAGTTCTGAGGATGGCTCACCACAGTGTGAGTGGACATCATTCCATCATTTCAGCATAGAACAAAAAGTTGCAAGAAAGGAAAACTCGCTGTTCCTGTTTGAGCTGGGATATCAGTCTTCTCCTATCCCGCCATATTGGCATTCCTTCTTCCTGGAGCTTCAGACTGGAACTAAATCACACCAGTGACTGCTCTGGTTTCCCAGCATGCAGCGTGAAACTTCTCAGTCTGCCATACCACTTCACCACTTCCTGTAAGCACGCATGCATGTGCATGAGCACGTGTACACGTGCACACACACACGCGCACACACACACACACACACACACGTACACACATGCTAATTTGTTTTTTTTGGAGGTCCCTGACTAATATGTGTATTAATGCACAGGAACTGGGACCCTTGTGCATTGCTAATGGGAAGGTAATGCACAGCTGCTGTGGAAAACATTTTGGTATTTTTTCAAAAAGATAAACATTAGCATATGATTTGGCAATTCTTCCTCTAGGTATGTGTGATCAGTAACTGTGATATATCAACCTGATTTGTGTAAGAACTGCCTAGCAGATTAGTAAAGTTCTGGGTGTGTCTGTGGGTGATTGACACAGAGGCCAGCAAATTGAAGGGGGAGGACCCACCCTGAGTGTGGGTGGCACTAAGCATTAGGCGTATAGCCTGGGTGGGATAAAAAGGGAAAGAAGAAGGCAGTGCTTCCATTTTGGAAGAGCTCTATTGCCTTTGGACATTGGGCTCCAGGTTTTTAGCCTTCCAGCACAAACTTGTACAATGACTCTACAGTGAGTTTCCAGCCTTCAACTGCTATTGAAACCTATAAGTAAAACATTGATGTCTTAGAACCTAGCAGACTCTTACCTTTATGTCCCTAAAGCAGAACTCTTAAATCCCACCTATTCTTTCCTTTTAACTGACTGTCTTGTCTTTGTAGCACCTTGGTAACACATTACACCAAACACTATGGGCTTAGGAAAAGTTAATGACTTTAAGTAGTATGAGTTTTTTCATTAATGTTTGTGTTGTGGTCCAATATACTTGCTATTTTAACAATTTACTTTCTTTTTTTATTTTAAAGCAAAAGAATGGAGACATATAAACCAGAATAACACAAAAACAATATAGGAAATACAAAATTATAGAGAAGATAGTAGGGAATTAATACTGGATGCTATATTACATAATGTTATCTTCACATTTGTTACTCAGTTATACAGATTATGGCTCGTTAGATTAATCAATTTTCTCCACCCTCATCTCTGTTGTTCTACCACCCTATCAGTCATTTTCCCTCTGATAATGACTGTACTTTTGGGTTTAGTTACTCCCTTGGGCTCTCACACTGGGAACAGACATGGCTGCTTCAAATTATGCTCTAACAAATATGGGTATACACAAATTGCTATGGCAGGAGGTAGAAAAGCACCCATCCTCAAAGACGGTAGGTAGGCAGGGAACCAGGTCATTACAGATTCTTCCTGGGTTTAGGGTACACATTTCTCTCCTTTCTGTCTTTCTCATGTTTTTATATTCTAGTGTCTGAGTGGCGATCCTCCGGGAGGATCTTTCTCTGCTGCTTACCCGGTCGCCATCTTCCCGGAAGTCCCTATTTTAACAATTTAAAGTGTGTAATTTAGTGTCATTAACTATACTGGCAATGTAGCATAACTATCACCAATATCTAGTTCAAAAATATTTTATCACCACTAAGTAATAATTTTCCAATTCTTTCCTTCCCTAGCCCAATAGCTTCTGTTCTACTTTGCCTCTATGAATCTGTGTATAATGTGATCATAATAGCTATCCTTTTTTGACTGGCTTATTTCACTTAGCACTTATTGTGGCATATGTCAGAACTCCTCTTCTTTTTAAGGATGACTAATATTCCAATGTATGTATATACCACATTTTAAAAATTCATTCACCAATAGACACCTGAATAATACTGCTGGGAACATTAATGTAGAAATACCTGTTTGAGTCCATGCTTTCAATTTTGGGAGTATATACTGTTTTAGTTAGAGTTCTCTAGAGGCACAGAATCAATGGAAACTATATGTATAATTATGCAAGGGGACTTATAAGGTAGGCTTACAGAAGCAGAAGAGAAAAAATACACAATGGCCACCATATACTGAAGAGTCAGAGAATCAAATAGCAGCAGAAGGTCTGGAATCTCACTGTCAATTAGATCAGAGAAGCTCTTTTCCTAGGAGAAAAGCTGGAGCACAGGGGCTTTTCTATGGCCAGGGTGCTCTTGAAAGGTGAATTTACACTTCCCTGCTGGGGCTTAGAGAGCTATCTCTGAATTTTCTTGTCTATCTTTTTTGCTTTATGGGGGCGTGGATTATGGCATTTGATGATTTAATCTGTGTAATCTCTAGACAAAACATGTCTTGACTTTGCTGCCAGGAAAATGTTAATTTATTCTGCTTCTGGAGGTACGGAGGTAGATGAAGTGATTGAAGATGTGTGTGTGTGTGTGTGTGTGTGTGTGTGTGTGTGTGTGTGTACGCATTGATATGTGTGTTGGTACACAGGGGTCTATGCGAAGAAATGCAAACAAGCCTGAAGGCAGGGGATTTGATGTAGACTGTTCGTGCATCTCCTGTAGCAAATCACAGTCCCCCTCAAATTGTATGCAAAATGCGTCTATGCTAGGGTAATTCTCCTATGGGCTGCACAGGGCAGTGTCCATTAGGACCTGAAAGAGGTTTTAGAGAATGTCAGTCTAATTTTGTGCTATCTGTTACCTGATCTATCTTTCTCTTTGAAGAGCCCCAGTCCTTTTAGGTATAAGAGGTCCTTGATATTTAAGAAGCACCTTTATTTGGGGAAGGGGCTGTGGCCAGAGAGCAGCAATGGGATGTGTTATTATGCTGAGCTTGTTAAATTTAAATCTTTAAAAATGCCAAGCCTCACTGGAATCGACTTTGGCAAGGTAAGACCGAGCCTGCTCCTCCTCTTCTTCAACCGCTTCCCCCTCCTTGCAGTCCTTCTGCTCCACCATGTGAGCCCCTGCCACTTCGTGCTCTGCGGGCTGGCAGCCCTGGGGACAACATAAAGACTGGACTTCATTTGCCTTGTGGCTGGCACATAGTGGGGATTTGCTAACTGATGGCTTAGAAGAGCATCGTTATTGGGTCTCTGAGAAAAGATAATTTGCTCCAGACATAGAACAAACAGAGATTCCTGTTCTTTTGTTATAACCTCGTTTTAGGGGAAAAATAGATAAACTCTGAGATTATATCATCATAGCCAGTGGGAAACTCTTTCGAATTTGAGTTTCTTAGACAAGTATGCTGGGTGTGGTGGTGCGTACTTATCAATCCCAGCTTTTCAGGAGGCCAAGGCAGGAAGACCAAGTTCAAGCCCAGCTGGCACCTTACCAGAACACTGTCTCAAGATAAAAAATACACAGAAAAGTATAATTTGCAGAGTATTTACCACAACATGTCATGCTCCATGTAGGACCTGTGAAATGCATTATCTCTACCAGTCAGCACAGAAACTTTGGGAGATTTCTGTAAAACCCATTTTGCAGGTGAGGAAATGGAAGTTCACAGAGATGAGGCAGTTTGCCTAAGGTCAACTAGATAGCAAGCCTAAAGGGTCAAGATTTGAGGCTGGGAATGGTGGTACATGCCTGTAACTCTAGTACTCTGGGAGGCTGAGGCAGAAGGATTGCAAATTTTAGACCAGCCTGGGCAACTTAGAGAGACCCTGTCTCAAAATAAAAAATAAAGAGCTGGGGATGGGCCTCAGTGCCCCACGTATCCCCCATGCCACACACACACACACACACACACACACACACACACACACACCAACACCCCCACCCCAGTCAGCATCTGAAAGTGTGATGTTTCCATGCCAGATCATGTGAACCTTTCATGTTTTGGTTTGGTTAGGGACATCTTCCTGTGTGAAAAAGAGTGTGCTGCAAGCCACTTTGCTCTACCATGTCCTTTTGCCATGTTTCTGCCTTGGAGCCAATTGACTTTGGATTGATAGGTTTGCCAGGCAGAAGCTTGTGCTGCTGAGCTATACCCACAGCCTGAAACCTCTAGACCCTGAGCCAGATTGAAACCTCCACTCCTTTAAATTGTGGGTGTCTGGCATTTTGTTCCAGTAGCAGGAAAGCTGACTGGTACCTGGGGCAAAGCTCTTTACTGCTCTGGGTCTTTGTACCTGCTCGTTCCTCTGCCCAGACCTTTTTTCTGAACCTGATTCTTTGCCTTGTTAACCCCTATCTTAGATTTACAGGGTTGCTTTAACACAGTACTACAGATTGAGGCAGCTTAAGTAACAGTAATTGATCTTATCACAGTTCCAGAGGGTGGGAGTCTGAGATCAAGGTGTCAGCAGGGTTCTTTCTTTTTAGGCCTCTCTGCTTGGCTTGCAGGTGGCGATCTCCTCCATCTTCACAGGATCGTCCCTCTGTGCATGGTCTAAGTTTCCTCCTCTGCTGACGACACTGGTCATATTGAATTTGAGCTGACCTTAATGAGCTTATTTTAACCAATCCTTAAAAAACCCTCTCTGCAAATCCAATCGCATAATGAGGGCTAGATCATTCATGTGTGAACTTTCTAGGTTCATGATTGAGCCCCCAACTCTTCCTATCATTTAGTTTTCAGGCTAAATGTCCTCAGGAAGGCTTTCTTTTACTCCAGGCCACCCAGTCCAAATGGTATTTTCCCATCATTCTAAAATACAGCACCCTGTGTTTATTCTCCCAATGTCTATTTCACATTTCTTCATAGGTGTCTGTCTAGCTAATTTAAGCGCCATGGATTCTAGGACTCTTTCTTTTCTGGTCAATGCTTTATATCCTCAGAATTTAGCACAAGTTCTGGCTCATAGCAGGCAGCCAATGTAAATTTGTTGAGTGAATAAATGGATGAAAGTTCAGAGACTGAACAGGATCTGGCAATTTTGCAGCTACTCAAACTGAGACCAAAAGCATTGAAAACAGAGGTGATTCTTAGTTATGTTTAAAGATCTGCAGAACAAGTGATTTCACACTAACCCTCAGGACCCCCTCTGTAGCCTTTTGGCATGAAATGTGTAAACTGTAACTGGAAATTGATTCAAGCTCAAAGGTAGGCAGCCGGGGAGAATACATTTATAAAATCATTGCTGGTGTCAGCTGTGACATGGTAGCCCAGTGTGGCACCAGAGACGAGTGCATGACCAAAACTAATAGTATTAGGCTTTCTGTTTAAAAGATAACATTTAACCTCAAGCAGGGACTCAGAACAAATTTCATTCTCGTTCTATTGTTTTAGAAGGTGTTTAGATTTAGATTAGATTTGAATTGGCTTTCTAAGTGGGATCCACTTTCAAAATTTAATATTTGGGTTGTGTTAAGGGTTAGTGTATCAGTGCAGTTTCATTCTAGCTTCTGGCTCATACAGTCTCTGGGAGATAGATCCCTGTGAGTTTAAGTCTCTGCCTCAGTCTGAGGTAAGATGATAAATTCTAAGAGTTCTCTTGATAGAAGTTCCTGGAGAGTTATTTTGTTCAGTCTTTTCCCTGCAAAAGGGTTGTTTGATTTGTTCAGGGAAGATTGTTCATTTATTTTTATTTATTTAGCAAACATTTATTGAGGCTTCACTTTCTGTCAAATACCACAGGTTCGCAAAGAAGAGTATGATATAGTCTGTACTTTCAAAATTGCTTTTTGAGAGTAGAGACCAAAATCTTAGTCTTTTGTTTTTCTTCTGCTTGACCCAATGGTTGTGACAGGAACAACTGTATAGTAACGTTTATCTTTTGTTTTGTCTGCTTGGTGTTGAATGCTCTTCCTATTTTTGAAAAGTTTCCCATCATCTGAGTCTTATCTTCGAGAGGCGGAACTGTCTTCACATAATAGCTTGATGAGGGAGAGAGGAGGGAAGGGAGAGGAAAGTGAAGTACAAAGGATCAAAATGTGAAATGTATATGTACCAATTCCTCAGATGAAGGAATTTATTATGTATCACCAACATATTCATAAAAAGGAAAGAGCTTGAAGATGAAGCAATTGCCTTCTCAGAATGCTTTGTAGCTCAAATGTGAGCATGTGACCTAGACTTGGCCAATTAGGTGCATGCATGTGAGATGTTAAAATGAGAAGAGTGTTGTCTTAGTTACTTTTCTCTCATTGCTGAGACAAGATACCTGATGCCCAAAATTAAGGAAGGAAAAGTTATTTTAGCTCACAGTCTGTGGAGGTTTCAGTCCATACTTGGCTGGCTCCAAGGCAGACTGGCACATGGCAGAGGGCAAATGTTCATGGTGGCAGAACACAGCAAAAGCAACAAGACAAAAGGGAGGAGTGGCTGGCAAGCAGCCTCTTCCTCTCCCTTACATATGCAAACTATTTACCCCAGGGCAGTGTAGCACTCACAACCATGAATCAAAACTCTAAAAGCCTGCCCCATAACTGCATGAGGATTTGGGGGGACATGCAGACACAAACCATAACAAGTGTCATGTAGAAGTAGGGGCAGTGGAGGGTTGATCTATTCTGCAGGTGGTAGAAGCAGCAGTGGGCTTCTAGAGGCAACAGGGATGCCAACGGCAGTACGGGATACTGGCTGCCAGCAGTGGGGTAAGGGAAGAGTCTCTGTAATGGCCAAGCTCTAAGGGAAGAGTCTGTGTAATGGCCAAGCTCTCACCTGGGTCCTTCTTTTTGCCTAGTCTCAAAGGCAAGAAACCCTGGTCTGGTTCATTATGTTTGTTTTACTCTGGCCCAAGTCCCTTCAGGGTTAGGTTTTTGAAATTTAAAATAATCTCTTTTTTGTTTCCCCTCTCCTCTCCTCCCCTTTCTTTCCCTTCTCCCCTTCTTTTCCTTCTTCTTTTCTTTTGTTATTGGGCCTTCACGCTGAACTACATTTTCAGCTCCTTTTTATTTTTATTTTGAAACGGGGTCTCCCTAAGTTGTTAAGTTCCCCAGGCTGGGTTTGAACTTTCAATCCTCCTGCCTCGGCCTTGCAGAGTTCTGAGATTACAGGCAGGCTCCCTCCACTTCCAAACCCAACCAGCATTTCTTCACATACGATCCTATCATCAACAAACAGAGACTATTTCACTTCATCTTTTTCTATGTGAGTGACCTTTATTTTTTTTCTCTTGCCTAATTGCTGCAGCCTGGGCTTACAGTAGTACTATACTGAGCGGGAGTGTAGGAGGGAATATCCTTGTGTTGCTCTTGAATTTGTCAATTAAAAATGCAACCTTACAAAAGAGCCTTTATTCTATGTTCTGCTGCTTGTATTCTGACCACTCGAATAGAGGAAGGTCATCGGATAACATGACATACTTGTGGTGAGAGAAAAGAATATCAGTTAATCTTTCAAAATATTACACTGGCTTTTTTGTTCTGTGCAGGCATTAGGGCACGTATTTGACTGCTGTGCTCAGGGATGGTCATACTGGTTGTTAAAACATTAAAGTTCTTTCCAACTACTCCAGTAACCCTATCACCCTGAATTCTACAAAACTTTTGCTTATGGTTAATTTCTTCATCTTTCGTGCGTATAGTTTTAGGTATAGTGGACATGTTGGCAAATTATTACCACTCAGAGATAAAAAGTCACTATGCTGAGCCCTCTGTTCCCCAGGCAGCTCTACCTCTCTTCTGGGGCACCTCAGAGCTCCTACAAACAAGGAGAAAATGTCTAGAAGAGCAGGGTGCCTTCAAAAACCCATCTTCATCTGTCTTTCTGGGGCAATGAGAAAACTTGTAGGCCGCTAGGTGCTTTGAATATCCCCATGGAGTAAATATAGTTAGCACCTTGCTGTTAAAGCCTTTATTCATTGGCTTCCTGTTTCAGGAACTAAGTTCTCACTGTGTTAAGTTACACAACCTTGTCTAGTCCTTGCTCTCCTCATTAGTTTCTTTGTTACTGTTTTTCGTTTCCTCACTTTCTTTGTACCCTGCCTCCTGCTGCCTGTGTCCTAGCCAGACTGGATCACTTGTTTCTCAAAGAGTTTATGCTCTTTTTAGATTCTTGGTGTTCTCAAATTGTTCCCCGTGCCTGGAGCTGCCACCACAACTGGCTTCCCAGCTGTTTCATAGATGCTGGCCAACCTGTTGTGAGGAGAGGCTGCTCAGATGCCTGGGGGACGGTATGTTCCATGTGGGTTGTAACTGGGGGGTCTGCTTGGAGGTGCTGTCCACCCGTGGCCAGCTAGTGCAGTAGCCCCGTAAGGTGGAGACAGGGGGCTTCCAGGAGAGGCAGTGACTGATCAGCCAGAGCGTGGTGTGAGGGGATGTGTCTCACAGGGACTTTTCTCCCGTGCCCTAATATACAGAGGGTTTGTTCATTTCCTCACGTATTCATTCTTCCTGCAGTCTGTACTGTAGGGATTATGTACTTAGATGTCTACAGAGCATCAGTATAATACATGAAGAGTAATAATACGAAAACAGGTGTGTGTCCAATTAGAAAGTGAACATTCCCTCTCGTGGAAGCAGCTGCTTTTTACTTTCAGCCAATTGTTTCTCTGGAATTGATTTGTATTCCTGCTTTTAGATATGCCAGTTCCTACCTGCAGTGGCCTCTCTCTAGGACGAGTACAAATTCCCACCCCGTTGACTGGTTTGGCCAGTGAAATGTGTATGGAAGAGCTATGTGTCGTTCTGGGATGAGAGCTTTAAGAGGTGGTACATGGTTTGATTGAATTGCATTGCCTTTGACCACAGATACTGCTGATGTTCTAGGTGGAACTAAGAGAGATGGGATGCAGGGACTTGACCTTCCCACGGTGGATACTAGTGGGAATGAGACTGCAGTCCGCAATGGGGATGTTATCATTGCTCACCTATCCTGATGAACAGATGTACTGTTTTCAGATATTTTAAATCTTTTTTTTTCACCAAGAAGCCATGTGTCAGTTTGTTTTCTGTCCTAAGACAGAATACCTGAAGAAATCAACTTAAAGGAAGGAAAATTTATTTTGACTCATGGTTTCTGACATTTCAGTGCATGGTCACTTGGCTCCGTTGTTTCTAGGCCCATGCAAGACAGAAGCATCGTGCAGAAGAGTGTAGCACTGGGAAGTTGCTCACCTCGTGTCAGCTAGGAAGGAGAGGGAGGAAGAGGGAAAGGGACTGGGGGGCAAGTCATATCTTCCAAACAGGTTCCTACGACCAACACACTTCAACTAGGGTCCACCTCTTGGGTTCCTGACATCTCCCCCGAATGGCACCAAATTATGAATCCAGATGTGGATTAATCCACTGATGAAGTGAGAGCCTTCATAAGCTAGTTGTCTTCCAGAAGCTCCACCTCTGAACACATGAGCCTTTCGGGAGACATTTTTAGATCCAACCATAATGATCTAGAAATCCAGATTTTGGTGATATGTATATTTCAAACTATAGGATAAAAGGACATGGATTTCATACACATGGTCTAGGTACTAGGTACATTGTAAAGAAACAGATAGTCATGTTCCTTACCTCATGGAATTTATATTTAAGTGGAGGAAATAAATACCACAACACCACAAAATTAATGATTTATTCCTGCTATAAGCACCACACACAGAAGTACAAAGAGAGCTATTGGAAGGTTATTGACCTAGAAGAGGGCTAGAAAAGGCCTCCCTAGGAGATGAGAAGAACTTAGCCAAGTGAAGCGGTAACAGTGGGGCAGTGGGCAAATGAGAATGAGTCAGATGACAGGCTCTAAGGGGTGTGTAGGGTTCCTGTCCTTTCTCTAACCATGAATTTGAGGAGCTGAAAGTTCACTGCAGTGAGAACTCCAAATGCAAGACGTGAGGCTCATGCAGTAAATGGGTCCTGGTGCACCATGGGGAATAGTTTGGGCTTTAGCCTAAGGGACACATTAAGTGATTCTTAGCAATAGAACGTTATATTCTGAATTTGGGAAAGTGACATTCATTCTTTTGAGCTTAGGGATCATTTATTCTTGTATTGATTTATTCACTTTGTCTTTGAGTGTCCACTCTGTGACAGGCATTGTGCAAGCAGAGGAAATGCAAAGATAAATCTTGTCCTCAGAGAACTCATCTCTTAATTTAAAAAGGTTAATTACACACAGATGTATCTAAAAGTAGAAAGTGGTGTGTTCTATCAGTCACTCCTTCACTTATTTATTCAACAAATATTTATGTGTCAGGCAATTTTTGTGGATGTTGTTTCTATGGTGGATATATGTTGTTTATATGATGGGTCTTACAATTCAGGTCACTTCAGAAGCCCAAGTGTATATATATACAAGATAGCTGAGATAATTGTACTACTAATTTC
Organism: Dinomys branickii; assembly: GCA_004027595.1. Taxonomy (NCBI): domain Eukaryota; kingdom Metazoa; phylum Chordata; class Mammalia; order Rodentia; family Dinomyidae; genus Dinomys; species Dinomys branickii. Next base: position 40,532 of record PVLD010010086.1, on the reverse strand, counting down.
TATTAGTTCTTTGAAGGGAAGAGTTAGACCTTATATTATTTGATCAATTTTACATGCCTATATCTTATAATCTGAGCAACTACTTTGAAGATAACAATATGCAGTATAATAACCACGGTTAATTTCCTGTCATCTTGTTTTGAAATTCTGTATCGTTTTTATTTTATTTTTTTCTTTCTCTCTTAAAAAAAAAAACCTGCTGTGATGTTCACATGAGACACAAAATGCCTAGTGTAGTTTCAGGAATATAAATGCTGTATCAGATATATTATTTATTTATTTACCACAAAGAAGGGAATAATTCCCAAGACCAACGTGACTAGAGATGTTGGATATAGAAGGAGTCAAGCCAGAGGAAAATGTGAGAGGATTGAAAGAGGCTAGAACTAACCAGGAGTGGCAGGTGTAGATGGGTGTATGGGAGGAAGTCTTTGTAGCATAACTTGGACAGTGGAAATATCAAGATTATGATTGATAGATAATATTACTTCCTCTGACATAAGAGAAGAAAGGAGAGAGAATGGGGAATGAAAGTGAACAGTAAAGTTTATACTTGGAGAGCTTTATACGGAACACAGGAAGTGGATATGGAGCCATTTCCTGCTTGACTCAGGCTATCTAGTCATTTGGTGCGCATAATCATTGGCAAGAGAGCCACAACTTTTTCTGTACAAAGGCAAAAAGAAAAATAACATTCCCAAGAGTTTATAATTTCTATCCAGGCTGTACAACATTAAACTAAATTGATCAATCAGGTGAGTACAACCAGCTGAATCAAAGAAACATTCTGTATTGGAATTAAGGGCTTCAGATCACAGGGGCAGCCATTTTAGTTGTCACTGAAAAGCTGGTAGTCATTTGATGTTGAACAAATGTTTCTCAGTGCTTGTGAATAATGGGGTGATAGAAGTTATGTAAAGATGCCATGGTATGAATCAGATTATAAGGATGTTGTATGTACACATATAAGTATATTGTATATACATATACATGCAACACTTACAAAACATATAGAGCAGCACCATCCAATGAATATATAATGACAACTGCATATGAAATTTTGATTTTTGTAGTAGCCACAATATAAATCCATGCCCTACCTAGGCTTTTTTTTTTTGGTACTGGGAATCAAACTCAGGATCTTGCACTTGCCAGGCAGGTGCTGTGCCACTGAACTATCTCCCCAGCAGTAGCTACAATATAAAGAGTTGGGGCTGGGGAGATAGCTTCGTGGCACAAGTGCCTCCCTGGCAAGCACAAGGTCCCGAGTTTGATTCTTGGTACAAAAAAAATATAAAAAGTTAAGTCAAATTAATTTTAATAATGTTCTCTTTAGACCAGTATATCCAAAATGAAGTGTTTCAATGTGGAATCAGTATAAAAATATTAATGCAATAGTCTACATTCTTCCCTCTACCCCCGCATGTTGTCACTGAAATCTGGTATGTATTTTATACTTAAATCTTACCAACCATATTTCAAGTGATCAGTGGCCAAATGTAACTAGTGGCTACTGCACTGGACAAGACAAAAGATAGAACAATGACTTTCAGATATTTTTCACTTGTGTAAGAAATATATATTTAATCACAATTCAGCACACATGCACTTGTGCACACGTATTTATAAAGCAGAAGTTTCATGAAGCAATACATATATTTCTTGTTTAATGACCTACCTGTTTAAGAACTGCTTGAACTTATGACTGTACACTGTCCAGACTTAGGACCTGCTGATCAGACTTACAATCTGTCTTTTTTTTTACAGTTCTGTACATCTTGTTTACAGTGCCTCAATACCTTTCTTGGGGTACAGAACACCTTATTTATACAGTACTGTATTTTTTGCTGATTATACTATATGGTACTGTAGTTTTACATTCTATTGCACATTACAGTACTGCCTGTAAGAGTTATGCAGATAAAAATAAAATCATCAATTTGGAGTTTACTTTGACCATTTCTTTCTCCTGAATATTGTAGTATACATACTATACACAGTTCCTCATTTAGAGATTCATTCGTTAACAACCTAGTCCCAGGAACATTGCTCAGTTGTTAAATGAGGAACACCTGTATGCAATCATGCTAGGAATCAAGTATTCTGATATTGTCTATCCAGTTCTGTTTTAGTTGAAAACACATGCAGGTCCTGGTTCATTAAATTGACTGAATGCTCATGCAGGGCGGAGGCCTAGAGTTCAGAAACCACTGATGTGGAGAGCCTTGTGGGGTTGTACCTCAAATGGGAGGTTAAAGGGATAGTTTGAAAAGTTAGTGCTTAAGGCAAAAATCTTATGCGGTTAAAATTACCTTAAATTGCGCTGGTTCTCTACAAGGTCAAAAAGGCATGAATTAATTTATTTTGTTTTTCTTTGCATTTTGATGATGACCTTCCTTTCCCTAAGGCTTTCGGGCCAAGTTCTAGTGTGACTGGTATTAAGAGTGGCAGAATAGAGTTTTCTTTTTCTCATAACTAAATTCAAATAAATTAATGTGTGTGTTGCCACAATACTGGATACAGAATGTTTAATTTATACCATATATATGTTGTATTCAGATATATGTATAAATGTTTCAAGATTCATGAAATTGCACTGGAGTGAGGGCCATGCACCACCTTGAAGTTGTATATAGTGTAAAAATACTGCTTGTTGTCTTGGAAAGGGTATTTTTTCAAACTAACCCTAAAAAAAATTAGTATTGTGCGTTTGTAATATGACCAGGAAGGACAAAAAGCCTCTCCTATGCTATCTTAGATTTAGAGACCAGGAAATTATGCACCAGCATAACAAAGGGTAATAAGTGTGTGGAGAAGCAAGAAGACAAAAGAAAAAGGGCTGGTAAATAGAGAGAAGGTAAATACCAAGGGAAGCTAATGGTAGGGTTATTTTAGTAAGGTTGGTGCAGACTCATCTCAGTGTCTACTTAATGTCGCCAATAATAATGTTTGGTTTTCTCCTTGGTACACAAGAGGGAAGAGGGAAGCCATTCACAAAGGGAAGTCTATGTCCTACTTTTAGACAGGGAGCGAGCCATTACTTCTTTCTGAGTTTTTTGCCTCTCATTGCTTCTAGCTCCAAAAATCCTCATGCCCAAATGCTGTAGTTTGAGTGGTATATTCTGATTTCTGTTAATACACAAAGGAATATGTCGCTGCTCTTGCAATGTTAGGTATTTAAATCAATCCTGAGACTCTGGCGGGGGTTAGGAAAGGTTTCCAAAGAAGCAAAGTAAATGGCTTGAACTTTTTGGGACCCATTTGGAGCCTGTTTATTCTTTGAAAGGAGTACTAAAAAGCCTGTGACCAACCTGAAGCAAAAAACTGACAGCAGTCATGGGGATAGCGGTGGGAGATGTCTATAGATGACCTAAAGAAAACAGAAGAGAAAGATGCTGTAGGAGTAGGTTAGGAAGAGCTGGCCCGCAAGCACCCCGGGACGTCTGCTGAGAGGGTGCGGCTGAGGCTCCCGTGCTTCCGGAAGGTGCCACTTCTCTCCTGCTCACAGCCAACTGGATTGGAGGTTAACGTGTCATCATAGCTTGGCCAATCAGAATATTTGTTTCTTGAGAATATGCATAAAGAGAAATAGAAGTCAGCCACATTAAAAGCCAGAGATTTAAGGGCAAAAGTGCACCAGGGCCAGGGTTGTCAGCCTAAGGCTCAAGTAGGTTTAATTGATGGGGAAGCAGAAAAGGTAAAATTTGCAGTAGAAGTGATTTGTACAGCAATTTAGGAGGAGAAATATGTGGAGAGGAGAGTGGTAGGGGCCAGTGACTTTGTGGTGGTTCTGAAGGACTGATTTTGTCCCCAATGGGAAATTTGCTGAGATCTTCCTGTCACATGTGGGTAAAGGGGATGTTATTGTCATCTGGCAGGAATGCTTTTAAATACCCTACCATGTATAGAACAGTTCCTACAACAAAGAATTGTCTAGCCCACATGAATAATAGTGAAAGATGGGAGGAATGGAGAGAGTATGGTTGTGTCTATTAAAAAGAGCTCTCAGAGATGTGCAGAGTGTGTGTTGTGACAGTGAGGAAGTGGAGACAGGATGACCTACAAGGTGACATTGACCTTGGCCAGAAGAAGAGCATGGTGAGGATCTGAGAAGCTTTTCAGGGGTGGAAAGGTTTGACTCAGCCAGTGTCCAGATTTAGAGACAAGAGGGAGAGGAAGCAAGAATGAAAGTAAGATTTCTGGGGGAGATTCAGTAGTTGATGGATCTGGAAAGTAATATAGCAAAATTAGAAATGTAAGTTGAAAACTGGACACAATGCAGTTTGAAAAGTTCTAGTATTTTGGAGAAAAGTTCTCTCATTCTGCAAATTGAGGTCCCTAGAAGTAACCCAATTTTATTTATGTCATAAAAAATGTGCTTTTACAACAATATGTGCATTAACCTTGGGTTATATTTGTTAGGTTTTGGTGCTATTGAGAGACACTGATGGAGATGAAAACGAGCCTTGATTGTTGGTGCAGAGGGTTGCAGGAGATTGCAAAGACCTGTGCAGGAGGGAGCTGAGGAACAGGTTTTCATTAGGTTAGACTAGGGGTGGAGTTAACATGGGTAGGCAATATGTCGTGTTAGGAGAGGATTGGAGGGTTGCTGGAGCGTGAATGGAAAGGAAACAGGAAGTTTATTTTGGGACTAGAGTAAGAACATGGAAGTTAGGCTTGAAGGGGCATGTTGTCATTTTTTGTGGTCCGATGCCATGTTGGGCTGCTGCCACAGTGGCCCTGGCAGAGTTTCACACAGGCAGAAACCGTCAGTATTATTATGCACCTTTACCTTTCCACACTCTATTCCTTTTCTTCCCTCTCCCTCTCCCTCTCCCTCTCCCTCTCCCTTTCCCTTCCTTCCTTCCTTCCTTCTTTCCTTCCTTCCATTCTCTCTCAGTGCTGGTTATTGAACCCTCAGCCTTGTGCATACCAGGCAAGTACTCTACCACTAAGCCACACCCATACTTCTGTGCACCTTTCCTCCTTACAACATGCTACATACATCTTTCCAAACTAATTCGTGTGTAATATGTGAATATACATTAATACTTTGTATTAATAGCTATGCAGAATATCATGCTAGATATATTAAGATTTATTCAGGCAGCTATTGATGGAAATTTGTGACATCTCCATTTTTTTTTTTTTTTTCTGTTACTGCCAGCAAAGCAAGGAATGACTTTGTATATCTTTGGATTTTTGTGCTAGTGAATTTATAGGAAAAAGTTTTCAGAGTAGCATTGCTGGGTCAAAGGTTAAGCACATTTAAAATTTTGATAAGCTCTAAATTGCCAGATGGCCAGATCTGTCAGGAAAGGGTAATGAGTTTGATTTTGGTCAAGTGAGATCAAGGTGCTGAAGGCCTATGGTCACTATTGATGCCCCCAGATCAATTCGTAACCCATTTTGGGACTCTGAAGAGAAGTGACAAGTGACAATGTGCCAGAATCAGAGAGATGAAAACCCTAAGACTCATCATGTTTTAAGAAAATAAATTATACTTTAAATACAAATACTGGACACATTAATTATAAAAGGTTTTCAGTGTACTGTGAGAGTCTAGATACAGCCTATAAAAACATAGTTCCATCTTAAATTTACCATAAAACAAATGCATTAGCTATGATAAATATTAATTACACATTAAAATAATTTTTTCTTACCGCCTTAAATTTAGAAGTGCTTCTGGAGGATGGCTTAGATTCTTCAGATCTTGATAAAGCATTTACAAGTGTCCATGTCCTTCAGCTAAGCCCCATGGGAAACACAATGACAGCTGAACAAGTCAGGTTATTACTCACTGTGGCAAGGTAGGACAGGTACCAGGGGAAGCCTTTTACCACAGCGATCACTCAGTAGATGCTAAAACTGATTATCTTATGAGTGAACATGGAATGAACCCAAGAGAGTGAGCTTCTTGTATTCTTTTAGTGTGCTTCATTTATATTTATATCTTAGGGCTTTTAGCAGTGCTTGGCAGAGCTGGGGTTATAGCTTAGTGGTAGGATATTTGTCTACCATGTGTCAAGGCCCTAGGTTCAATCCCCAGCATCACTAAAAAGAAAAAAGAAAAGAGAGAGAAAACAAAGAAATGAAATAGCAGTGAAATCACTGCTTGGCACACAAGAGTGCTCAACAAATTATTGCATAATGGGTTATAATGGTTAATTTTGTGTATTACCTTGATTGGGCCACAGAATATTTAGATAACTGTTTAGACATTATTTCTAGATGATTCTGGTGAGATGTTTTGAATTGATGGGGCCAAAAAAGCCTTGTCTAATATAAATGGAGAGGTCTAATTCATTTAGGCCAAAAAAGTAAAGATTGAATCAACTATGTCTGATGGCTCGGCCTGAAACATGGATCTTCTGGCCGTGGGCCTCCTGATTCTTAGGCCTTCTGACCACACTGGAATCTATGCTGCCGGTTCTTCAGCTTTCAGGGCTTCAAACTAAACTACCAGTTTTCCTGTGTCTGCAGCACATGACAGATTATGGACTACGTCTCTTCCATAATCACAAGAGCCATTGCATTTAATAAATCTATTCCCACTTATATTTTATCTGTCTATCATCTATCTATCAATCTATCTATCCATGTATCTGTAGAAATATAGACATATATACGTGGTATTGGTTTTGTTTCCCTGGGGAGCCTAATACATGAGTTAGTAGCCTCATTCTTTTCCATTCATTTCATTTTGTCCAAGAAATCATTCCCATAGCTTCAGTTATCCCAAATAATCAAATATGTTCAATGTGTACATAATTGGTGGTAAAGGTTTAGGCATGTGAAACAAGCTGAAAACCATTTTAAAATACAGGATTTGGGCCAAGTTTTTGCCTTTTTTTGGTCTCACACACTTCTTTATCTTATCAGAAGCTCTGTACAGTCTCAGATCCAATAAGGGTTCTCAAGAAACCAGTGATGGCCGTCAGAGCCTGGCATACTTCACTGGAAAGCCGTAAATGCAATTACTAGATCATTAAGGACTGTAAAACAGAAGTTTTGAAGCAACATGCTCAGAATTGCCTAGTTGGGCATGAACAGGGTCCTGCACATGCCAGTGCTTCCCTGCTGGAAGGCACCTAGGAAACAACAAAGGATCGTGAATTGAAATGGCTTGCTGGCAGGTATGAGGAAATCTGCTAGAGAGACCCGGGTTCCATGTACAATTTTAGTTCTCTTTAGCTGTTATCTTCTTGGGCCATATGTTAACTTGAACTCTTTGGGCTTCAGTGTCCTCATCAGTGAAGTAGGGCGTTGAGGACTATTTGCATTCATGCCTTGATTCTTTACCTATTGTATTACTTTGCTAGTCCTGTCATAACAAAGTCCCATAGACTGAAGTAGCTTAGACACTAGAAAAATTTTGTCTCCCAATTCTGGAGGCTAGAATTCTGAGATCAAAGTTGGTTTACCTGTGGGCGCTGAGGGAAGGCTCAGTCCCAGGACTCTCTTCTGGGAGTGTAGGTGGCCATCTTCTCTCTGGGTTTTCCTGTCATCTTCCTTCTGTGTGTGTCTGTGTCCATCTTTCTCTTTTTTTTAAAATTTTAAAAGTAAAAGAATGAAAACAGCAAACACGCAAAGTAGCACAAGAACAGTACCAAAACTGAATTACGGATAAGGTGACGGAATTAACAATGGTTATTATATTACATATTGATAGCTTCAGAGTGTATGTTCAGGATAATGCATACAGACATACAAGATTGATCAAACAACTAATCATTGACTGTTCCTTACAATAAAGCATCATGAGACAATAGTGCAATCATGTTAGCCCTCCTGCATACACTTACACACATACATAGCTATCCCTTTCTTCCTTTTCTCCTTCCCCTCATTCCAGTTGCTCTTTATTTTTGAGCAGTTTCCTTTCATACCTCCTAATTTATATCCATCTTTCTCTTATAACGACACCAAGTGATATGGATTGGATTGGGGGCTATTCTAGTGACTTCATCTCAATTTGATTACCTCTGTGAAAACCTTATCTCAAATAATGTCACATATTCTGTGGCTCCAAGGATTAGACTTTCATCATGTGAATATTGAGAGGGACATGGTCAGCCCATAACATCCCTCTGGTCTCTTTGTAGTTCTCATAAAAAAGGCACAGTGTACTCCCCATCTTTTGAGTTTTTATTGGCCTTGTCTTTGTCCAATGTGATATTAAGAAGACAGAGATGATCCAGAGCTTGAAAAGGTTCTTGTGCGTTCCTACTTTCACTCTTGTTTGCCTGCAATTCCCCAGTGAAAATCCCCAGGCAAGCATGCAAGAGGACAAGAGGCCTGTGTCTTAGGAACAAGGTGTCCACCCCATCAGCAATCAACCTAGATCAGCCAGTAGCCTCCAACTCTGAGCTATAGATGAGTGCAGCTAGGATCAGCAGAAATGCCCGGGGAACCTGCAGTTAACCATAGGCATGTGCATGAGACAGCAAGAGCAGATGAACCCAGCCCAGGTCAGCTGGACCCCAGGTAGGTATCTCCTGCTCTATGCCCTAAGGTTTTTGTGGCTGCTTGTGATGCAGTTTTTTGGAAGAAGGTATCACTGTTACAAGAGCAGTGATACTCACTTAATATAAGGACCCATGAGAGAAAACACAGCACTTTTAAGTAATCCTTAAATGAATTGTGGTCATGGTATTACAGTGTTTCACAAAACCTTGAGTCTTGTGTGAAAGTAAGGAGTCATCCATACATACAATGTGCTGTGTAATAATGATGATAAAAGCATTGGAACAAATTGGGTGCTGGCCATTATGCATAAATAAAAACCTATCCTCATGTACAGTAAGTATTTATAGTACTGTATTATGTAACATCTGCTCCGTTCAGATTCTTAAGAACGGCTTCTGAGAAAAATGAAGCTCAGAGAATCACAGTGACTATTTTCAGGTCACAGAGGCTATACGTGGCAGAGATTTAGCAGAATGTGAGACATTTATAGTATGTCTAATATGGAACATATGATGTTTTCATATTTACTCCTCAGAAAGCTATTGACGTTTTAAAAAATTGAATGAACCAAGATGATGACCTCATCTCTGGCATCTTTCTCATAATTTGTTGTTTGAAAAGGGACAGAATAGAAAATTGGTCATCCATCCATCCAACAAATACTGATTGAGGTCCTACTATAGTATGTGGTGTACCAGACACTCTTCTCCATCTATCTGCTTTATTTCTCTCATGTTCCCTTTTTTCCCTCATTAGTGATTCCTCTTTCATTCTCCTCTCTGAGTATTAAGCAGAGCTAAAGCCACTCATGTGTCAGAATGAATCTGTGCAAAGGGATGCTGATAGTGTTGGTGCATTTAAAATGGTAACTGCAGTATTGTTTTGTGTTTTCGAAAGACCGTATAGTACAGTGGCTGAGAGCATGCTGATACTGATAAGTCTAATCCTACCATAATTAGCCACAAGCTCAGATCAGAAGCTAACTACCAAGTGTTCCTGAAATCTAAAGTTATTTACTGGCACTGGCTGTTCATTCATTCATTTCATTTGGTTGCTTTGTATCATCTGTTATGGGGTCAGGCTCTGTATGACTATAAGGATGGACACAACTTTTCTGGTCTCATTCATAAATAAATGGTAACACACAATGATATAGTGCTTATTATATGCCAATATCATTGCAAATGGTTTACAAATATTAACTCACTTAGTCTTAATGAAAAACCTATGAAGTACATACTAGTACTTCCTTTAACATATGAGGCAACTGAGGCACAGGGCAGTCTTGTGGATGCACAAATGTGAGTTGCAGAACTAGGATTTGAATCCTGGTGTCTGAAGCCAGGGTCTGTCTTCCATGCTACCTCTGCAAACAGCTTTTGGCGTCATCACTGGAGGCCATCTCCTCCTCTGATACACTGTTGGGTGAGTCTGCACGGCCTCTCGGATGTGCCATGTGATGGCACTGATGGGGAAGGCAAAGAAATGCTTTCTTCAGGATAAAACTACTACGTCTCCCAGCCTCGAATTGGAGTACAGACCCTCCTCCACTCATGGACTCACTTGTCAAACCTACGATCTTTCCAATCTTGCCTTTCTTCTGAAGCTGACCCATAGCAGAACACAAGTCACTGCCCATCTTTGGATAGATCAGTAGGGAGAAAAGCAGAAAAGACATTCAAAGACATTCCATTCAAGCCTCTGTTTCCTCATCTGCAACACGGGAACAAGTTAAACAAATAACGTAACATGGGGTGCTTTTATTGAACACTTTGCCCGGGCCACATGCTTTGCCACTTGCATGCTTTTCATTATTTTTAAAACAACCTTTGAGTGAGGCAAGTGTACAGCAGTTCAGTAACTTGTCTACACAGCTAGTAAACGAGAGGCAGAGCCTGTATCCAAAGTCAGACTGTAGACAAGCATCAAACACTTCACTCTAATACAACACCATGGTTTCACAGGGGCAGTACTGCCCCCTCGGTGTTCTGCCAAAAGTTCAAGGGGGTTATTTTGGTAGGTAGAATGATGGGACAGGTACGACAATCTCATGATTTACCTTAGATGACTGGGTGAGCTAGACCCTCATTCGTGTATGGGAAAAACTCGTCCTATTTCTTGCTTAACTTTTTTATGTCCTGCTTAACATTTATGTAGGTGGAGAATCATTTATAATCATCTGAGCCTATTTTACAAGTAACACAGTATGTTTTTAGTATACTCTGCTTTTTCTAGGAATACAGCTTACAGTGTGCATCAAGAATGATTGTAGATCATTAAAAAAAACTTCACACATTGTTTTGCATCATTTCAGAAAATTCACGTCACCAGAGGAAATGCTGCTCCAGGTAGTTGAGGAGGTAACACCATGGCCTGTTAGCTTGTGTTTGCCACTGTTATGCAAACAGTGTTTTTTGGTGAGGTGCCAACATTAGACTATCTCACTATGTCTGTAAGCACTTTGATGTGAAATCGATTTGTGAAGTTTTATATGTATGTAGATTATATTATCTCTGAATTTCATTTTAGCATATTTAGACATATGATTATGAAAGGGTGGGTAGAATGATCATTGCTCCCCCTAGTTTGTTCACTCCTTAATGGAATCACACATCCACAGCCTTTGCCGTGTGACTTCACAGTACTTCCTACTGGAGCAGCTGGGGACTATTTCCCTGCCTCACTAATGCTGAGCTTGGCCACTGAGTTTTTCATAGCTAACAGAATGTGGACAGAAGGGAAATTTGGGAGTCCAGACCCTCACCCTCAGGAGACATTATTCATTTCCTTTAGCTCTCTTGTGCTCTTGCCATTTAGAATGAGAAAAAAACATGCCTGTGAGGCTGCTAGTCTGGGGACACTCTTGCAACAAACCTAGACCCACTATGAGTGTGTCAAGCATATGGGATCCTAGATGAACTCAGCAGTACTATAGCCAAGCACAGGTGCATACATAAAATAATTAAAATATTTATGCTCATAAGTCTTTTAGATTTGAGGATTGTTTGTTATGCATCAGCAACTGGCTGGTATAAGGAGAGATTCTATCTGATTAGACTGATAAGCACTGCATTGTACTATTTCTCTGGTAAACAAAGCAATCAACTAAAGTCTTGGCACATCAGAGAAAATACTTTATAAATAGATCTTTTACTAGTCCCATGGCTAAATGATATCCTGATGCAGTGTTAAAGAGGAGCATAGACACACAATTTTCACATCCTTAGGTTTAGGCGCTCTGCAATTACTGGTGAACCTTCCTATCACCAGGGTAAGTGCTAGCGGTCTGGGAGGGCGTAAATTCACAGAGCGTGCAGGTCAGAGATAATTGATGAGTACTCTTCCTTAAGAGGGGATCCGGGACCATGGAAACACAAGCGTGTTCAGCTTTGTGACTGTGGATTATAATTACCAAGTTATTAACTGGAGAGTTATGTAAAAGATTGATGGTCCTTGCTCCATGTAATGTGTCCTTTAAATGCTAAATAATAAGTTAAATGCAAGGAATAAATAAGTTCAATGGTTTATTTATGGGGTAATTATGCAATGTTTTCAGCCCATAAACTAGGACATCTGTAGAAATCCAGTGCTGTGAAGGAGAAAGAGCCCTGAATTAGAAATCGGCAGACCTGGATTCTCTGGCACCTGCCAGCTAGTGACCTTGAACAGGTCGCATCACTGTTCTGAGCCCCACTTTCTTCATTTGGAAAATCAGAGGGGAGAGGAATACAATACCCATTCACGGAGTGGTTGTGGCATGATTATGTATATGGCGCTGAGCATGATGCCTGACATAGTAAGTCCTTGCAAAATGTTACTCCCATCACATCCTCATCTACGAAATAAGAGGACTGACCCATTTAGTATGAGATTCCCTACTTTTATGTTTTCAGTCAATAAGTAATTGGTACAATATGCAATAGACCATCAGTGAATTCTTTTTTTAATGAAAGCACCCTTTGTCATGTTCTACTTAAAAGTAACCAGAAGCGGCTAGATACAGGCAAGAAATAAGGACAAAACTAGAAATCACCCACCTAACACTACCATCTAAATATAAATGTTGTTAACATTTGTATGTAGACTCCTAGTCTGTTTTTAAACATGTATAGAGAGGTTCCTTTTTGAATCTGAAATTGGAATCATGCTGTACATGCTGATTTGCCACCTGCTTTTGAGATGTTGCCAATGTCATTAAATATGCTCCTGAAACACACTTTCTAAATGGCTACAGTGTAGAATATTCCTGAGGAACACTGAGTGGAGGAGTTATTCATGGAAACCTCCATAGCCCATTCACTTAAATTATGCTTTCAGACTTTCTGAAATCTTCATTTCATATTGGTCTTACATAGGCCAAGGCTTGGCTTTGAGATTCCTCTCCACCTCCTTCTCCCTCCCCTGGCTGCCCTCAAGCTCTCTGTCAAGCAGCTAATGATTGTACCAGGCACTTACTCAGTAGGGGAGCTTTCAGTTTAAAGGGTCTCTGTGGTGAGCCATTTTTGTAAAAGGGAAAAATGTCATTCAAATAACCACCCTCTAATTTTTCTGCTAGGCTGAGGTCTTTTTTTTCCCTCCAAAATTAAGTTCTTTCTTAAAGTCAGTCTACAGGTAGAAGACAGTTCCCCACTAGGCTTCTTTGCAGTACTGGGGGTTGAACTCAGGACCTTGTGCTTGCCAAACAGATGCTTATTCCACTGAACTGTATCCCCAGACCCCTACTAGACTTCTTAAACCACCTTACTTGATGCCAACTAGCAGTTTTCTATGGATAACAAGCAGAAATACTTTTCTCTATCCCTTCTGCCACCTATGGTTGGGCTTATTGGCTCCTATTGGTAATATCTGAGATGAAACTAAGTGATTTGTATATAATCTTAAAAATTAAAAATTATGTATTTATTTTAATGTGTATTGGAAATATCTATATATCTTATAAATTAAAATTGAGATTTCATGCAATTGTAGCTTAGGATGCAGTAGAGTTTAAGCATAAAATTAACTGAGTATAAATTAGAAAATGGTACAGGGACACGGCGCTTGGTAAATCTGGTGATTGTCATTTTGCAACTGTCCTTTGGTAATTGATGTTGGGTAAATGTTGTCCTCATTCAAGCCACCATCATCTGCCTGGATTTCTGAAGTCCCTTCCTTCCATATCTCTCTGCTCTTACTTTTTCCCTCTTGCAACCTATTCTCCACACAGCAGCCAAAGTGATAATTTTTAAAGACATACATTGAAGAACTCTCATCAGTCACATCCATTTTCCAGGGCTTCCCACTGTTCTCAAGATAGAAATTTTAAAAAAACCAATTTCCTATAGTACTGAGAATCAAACCCCAAACTGTGTGCATGCTAAGTTAAGTGCTCTATCACTGAGCTGCTTTGCCAGCCCCCAAATCAAAATTCTTAATACGATTCTAAAAACAAGGCTGTGATGTATGTGTTGATATCCTTGTTTTACAGATCCAGAAACTGAGGATCAGAAAGGTAAACACATGGTTCAAGATCACACAACTAATAATTAGTAGAGGAAAAATTTTAACCTAGGTCTCCTGAGTCTAGGTTTTTGTTTTCATACCTACATAAGCCATTCTCCAAGTTCATCCCTCAATCCTGACTTCAGAATGTCCCTTTGCTTAGGCAATTAGAGGAAACCAGATGTGTCGGTGTTAGTGTTTGGTTGTGTCTTGGTTACTTTCTCCTTGCTGGGACAAATACCCAATACCCACAAATTAAAGGAGGGAAGGTTTATTTTAGCTCCTGGTTTGTAGAGGTTTTAGTCCATAGTTGGTAGGTTCCAAGGCAGGTTGACATGGCAGAGGGGCATCACAGAGGTGAAGCAGTCCCTGGCAGGCAGGAGGTATCAGCCTTCCTCCTGCTTTTGCTTATGTCATCCAGGCTATAAGCCTATTGGCTAGAGCCACCCACACCCAGGGTGCTCTTCCCTCTTCAGTAAATCCATCACCCACACTCAGAACCATGCTAGACCAATTAGTGGACTAATCCAGTATCCAGTCACTCCCCAAAGCTCCACCTATGTGCATATGAGGCTTTGGCAGGACATCTAGCAGTAAGCCATAACAGGCTAGAAGCCAGAAAAAACTCAACTCAGGCTGGTTTAACCAAACAAGGGACCCTGGTAACTGGAAATTCCCAGGGGTAGGATGGATTGTAGGCATAGCTACATTTAAGGGCCTAAATGATACCAAGATATTTTTTCTCCCTCCCTGCCCCTCTCCCTTCCTTCCTCTTTCTCTCACCTCCTTTCTCCCTCTCCCTTTCTCTTTGTTCTTTTTTATGAGTTTATTCCATTCACAGACAAGTTATCTGTGGTTTTAATCACTTCCAGTATAATTACTTTAGATCTACATCCAACAGAAAAAGCAAAATAGCTTTTGTCTCAGAATTCCCAGCAAAAGCCTCATTGCACATTTGCACCTCATAGACTTTGGTTGCGCCATGAAATAATCTCTGAACCAATGGTCTTGGCCAGAAGCATTGAATGTTCTGATTGGCTACTGCCTGCATCCCATGTTCTTACCCTGGGCTGGTTATGGAGCCCCAGCTGAAGCACACAGGCTGAAAGTGGATACATGATATTTCCCAGAGGTGATTCAGAATATTTTACCAGAACAGTGCATGGGTGCAGGTTGGCAAAAGCTGCGGATGTCCAACACCTAGAACTACCGAGAGACATGACTGAGCATTTGCGCAAAACCTGAAGACTTGTTTAGGGAAGAGGAGAATGATGCAGTAAAGGAGAGAAGCGCATGGGTTTTGTGCATATGAAGAGTATCCCATGGAGGGATGGTGAGTGCCCTCTTGGTGAAGATGGTCCCAGTCCTGGGTACATGCAGTGCCCAGCTCCCTACTTGTCCCTATTTCCTTGAAGTCCCTTGTGCTTGTGAAGTCTCATGGCCGTTTGCTAAGTCGAAGGGCAAGCAATTGTTAGACTTGGGAGTAGATGGGAGCTGGCATTCCATTTCATTCTTACGTCCTTTTTTATTCCTTGAAAATGAACATTTATTGTTCTTTTAAAATTACAAAAATAAAATATGTTCATTAAAAAGCTATATGCAGAAAGTTTTTCATAGATACACAATAATTATGAGATTACAGGAGGAACAAACACTAAAATTACTCACAATTTTATAATTCGGAAGTAACCCCCTTTAATGTTTTCATTTAAATCCATCCTGGATTTTTTTATGCATAGAGTATATTGATCATGTAGGATGCACACACATAGAAACATTTGTAAAACAAAATTTTAGATCTTATATATAATACCTTCTAGAATTTTTTCCACTTAACCATATACCATAGACATTTTCCTGTTCATTAAATGGTTTTAGAAAATATGGGCTTTAATGACTTCACAGTGTTCCACTATATGTACGTGGCATATTTAACTTAAATAATTCCCTATTATTGGGTATACTGGATGTGTGAAAGTTCCTATATTATAAATAATTTTGAAACAAACATCCATGTGCATAAACACAGCTCAATTAATTTGTCTCAAGGATCGTTTTAATACATATTGTAATACTTATTGCTAATTTGCTCGCAGACTTTTATTTTAAAATGTGTTTTCATTATAAAGTCCTCACTTATTCTTAAAATATTTTAAATTTATAAGAGGGTATTAAATAAATAGCAAAGGAACGCAGCCACTCCTCTTGAAGCTAATTTCCATTAGCAGTCTTACTATATCATTTCAGACCATTTTCTTTGTTAGCACACATCAAGCATATACCCAAACATTCACACAAATGTGTTGACTTTTCCTGCTCCCTCCCTAAACCTAAACCTAAGCCTAGTCCTAAGCCTAATCCTAACCCTTCCTTCTCTCTTTTCTTCCACAAATCTTTTTCAAGTGCCAGTTGTGTCAGATACAAGGCTAGAACATTGAATCAGTGATTGTGTCTGGGAATTTTCAGTAGACAGACCTAGCATGTACTTAAAGAAACAAAACACGTAATAAATTCATACTGGAACTTCCAATTAAATCGTGCCTGTAGGGTTTTTCCGTAACCTGAACACTCTTACGTCTGTGTCTGCTTTCCCCAGCGCTGAGAATCGTGGTTCCTAAAGATGTGAACATGATTATTCTTTAGATTCATTCTGTCGTGTACTACAATAATACGCAACAGCCTAGGAATAATAGCATCATTGTTTACACCATCAATATGATTCATGGAAACAATTTAAGTTTTTTTCTTTATTGAGGTAACATTCACTTTTTGTCACTTTGCACTGTACAATTTAATGGTTAAAATGCAGTCATAATGTTGTGCTTCCATTACCACTATTGAGTTCTAAAACATTTTCATCACCCAAGTAGAAACTCTGTACCTGTTAAGCATGGACTCCCCATTCTGTCCTCCTCCGAAGCCTCTGAAAACCATTCGTCTGCCTTCTATTTCTACATACATGCCCATTCTGGGTATTTCATATAAATGGAATCATACTGTACATGGCCTTTCCTGTCGGGCTTCTTTCACTTAGTGTAATGTGTTCAAGTTTATCTATGTTGTAGCATGTACCAGTGCTTCATCCCCCTTTAGGACTGAATCATATTTTCTTGTATGATTTTTTTTGAATTGTGTCCACATTTTGGCAATTGTCAATAATGCTGCTATGAACATTCATATACAAATTTTGTTTGAATACTAGTTTTCAACTCTTGTGAATATACTATTATTAAGTATGCATGGTTGAAGGAACCACTGAGTTAAAGCTAACCTTTTATTAGTATTATTTTTGTTTTTTGTCTTTTTGAGATAAGGTATTGCTGTGCAGTTCAAGCTGGCCTTGCCCTCACTTTGTAGCCCAGGCTAGTCTTGAACTCACAAAGATCCTCCTGCCTCAGCCTCCCCAAGTGCTGGGATTACAGGCATGTGCCACAATGCCTGGAAAGTATACTATTATTATTTGCAGGTTTTTTTTTTTATTCTTGAGGTCTGAGTTAAAAAGGACACTTGCAGAATTCCCATGTTATAATACTAACTGAATATGTATTTAGATTCACTTAGTTTACTTTTCTTAGAGTTTACAGCTTAGTTTTCAAGTTAATTTTGCTTAAAGATCAGTTTAGGATAGAAGTTTTGGACTCATTCATTGTTTCTTTGAGAATCCTAAATGTTATACTTCATTACCTTCTAGCATAAAGTGCTGCAATTAAAAAAGTCTAATGAAAGAGCCATGCTGTTTGCCCCTGACCAACTCCACTCCTGTGGATTCCGTGTCCTGAGTGTGGCTATCCACCACCTCCAAGATGGCTTTGCAGTTTGTTTCCCCTAGCACTGGGCAGCTGAGGTGCTCACAAACTGACTGATCTACTTGTATACAGGGCCAGTGCCTGGGACAGAAGAGGAGATAGTCAGAAAGCCACTGCCCACGGTGGGATAATGCAGCTGTGGCAGGATGATGCAGCAAGCTGCCCCCCAGACATCTCCCAACTCCAATCCAGTTCTATGTTTTGCTTCCCATTGGCACAGGGCAGTGGAGGCTCAAACTAACCAACTGACTTGGTTAGTCTTATTTTGGATGAGGACACATGCACAAGGAGAGAAGAGAATAACTAAATCCTGTGCCTGTTGACATTAGGTCCAACTGTCCACTTGAAGTCCTGCTCCACAGCAGACTTCTCAACACAAACATTAATGGCCAAGAGAAGTTGGTGTGAAGTTTTCAAGCCCTAACAGAGAACAACTTCCAACCCATACTGATGTATCCTGCAAATCTATCTTTCAAAATTTATGGAGAAATGAGGTATTTCCATGACAAAGCACATCTAAAGAAATTTATGACCACTAAGCCAGCACTCTAAAAAAATTCTGAAGGGTATCCTACAAGAGACAATAAAGCTAACAATGATAAAAGGTCTAATAGGATGAATACACATGGTAGGTTGAGCAGTTAAGTACAAGGGAAGGAAATGGAATCAGCAAAAGGAAAATAATGCAATCACAGGAATAAGTCAATACCTACGAGTAATAACTCTCAGTGGGAATGGTCTCAGTTCCCCAATCAAAAGGAATACATTGGCAGAATGGATCAAGCAACAGAATCAAACAGTATGCTGTATACAAGAAACAGATTTAACCCAAAAAGAAATTTATAGGTGAAAAATCAAAGGATGGAAAACAATATTCCATGCAACAGGACCACACCCCAAAAAGAACAAAAGCAGGACTAATTATCCTATTTTCAGACAAAATGGACTTCAGGTTAAAACTAATCTGAAGAGTCAAAGAAAGTCACTTCAGCGGGGCATGGTGGCACACGCCTATAATCTCAGCACTTGGGAGGCTGAGGCAGTAGGATTGCCATGAGTTTGAGGCCAGCTTGGGCTACATAGTGAGTTCAAAGGTCAGTCTTGAACTAGATAGTGAAATTCTGTCTCAAAAACCCAAAAAATCCAGGTGTGGTGGCTTATGTCTGTAATCCCAGCACTCAGGAGAATGAGGCAGGAGGATCACTGTGAGTTTGAGACCAGCCTGGGCTATAAGGTGAGCTCAAGGCCAGCCTGAACTGCATAGTGAGACCCGTCTCAAAAACACACACAAAAAAACAAAACAAAAAAAGAAAGTCATTGCATACTGGTTAAAGAAACAATTTAATAGAAAAAGATAGCAATTATTAACATATGTACTGCACAATGTTGCACCCAACTTCATAGAACAAATACTACTGGACATAGAAGATCAGATAAACATAAACAAATTATAGTGCAGGACCTCAACACCCCACTGTCACAAATAGATAGATAAATTAGGCAAAAAACAACAAAGAAATATCAGAGTTGAACCAAACCTTTTAAATGGGCTTAGTAGATATCTACAGGGTGTTCCATCCATTAACAAGAGAATACACATTCCCCTCAGCATGGCATTTTCTCTAAAATAAAAACACATACTAGCCAATAAACCAAGCTTAGGTAAATGTGAAGGAATTAAAATTATGCTATATATATATAATCAGGTCATAACACAAAGAAACTAGAAGTCAATGGCAAAACAAAATGCAGAAAGTATGTAAACTCAAGGAAATTAAACAATACACTTGGGTTGTAATCAGTTGGTTACAGGAGAAATCAAAGAAGGAATAAGACAGCTCCTAGAATTAAATAGAATGCAACAAATCATCAAAAAGATGACCAAGTAAGCTTTATCCGAGAGATGCAAAGATTGTTCAACATATTCAAATAAAAAAAGTAATATATCACACAAAAAGAAGCAAGGACAAAAACCACACAATCATCTCAATAGATGTAGAAAAAATGGACAAAATCCAACATAAATTTATGATTAAAACTACTGAAGAAAATAGGTATAGAAGGACCTTAGCTCAGTCTGATAAAAGCTATTTATGACAAACCTACTTCCATCTTTTAAATGGGGAAAAACTGAAAGCTTTTTTTCTAACATCAGGAACAAGACAAGGATATCCATTATCACCACTTCTGTTCAGCATAGCATCAGTAAGAGCAATTACACAATAAAAAGAAATAAAAGGGATATGCATAGGAAAAAAGGCCAAATTATCATTGTTGTCAGATAACAAAAAGTTCCACCAAAGACTCTTAAAATTAATAATCAAATTCAGCAATGTAGCAGGATGTAAAGTCAACACACAACAACATTCTTCACAGAACTAGAAAAAGCAATTCTAAAATTCATATGGAATCAGAAGACTCAGAATAGGAAAAACAATTCTTTTTTTTTTCCCCTTTTTTTCTTTTTGGCAATTTGAGACATTGTTTTACTATGCAGTTGAGACTGGCCTTGAGCTCACTTTGTAGCCGAGGCTGGCTTCAAACACACAGTGATCCTCCTGCCTCAGCCTTCTGAGTGCTGAGATTACAGGTGTGCACTAACCAGGCTTGGCCCAGAAAAGCAATCCTGAGTAACAAGAGAAAAGCGGGAGGCATTGCAATCCTAGATTTGAAATTATGGTTATTGTGATAAAACCAACATGGTACTGGCACAAAAACAAATATGTGGGTCAATGCAACAGAATAGAAGACACAGAAGCAATCCCGAGAAATCCAACTATTTGATCTTTGACAAAGGGGCCAAAAACATACACTGTAGGAAAATAGCCTCTTTAATAAATGGTGCTTGGGAAAACTGGCTTTCCATGTGCAGAAGATGAAATCTAGACCCATATCTCTCACTACGTAGTAAAGAAAATATAAAAATGGACCAAAGATCTAAATGTGAAAACAAACACAATCTGATAGAAAATAAATAGGTAAGACTCTTGATGTCATACGTGTAGCAAGGACTTTCTGAACAGAACTCTGGTCACACAGGAAATAGTACCAAGAATCAATCAGTGGGACCATATCAAATAGTTTCTGTGCAGCAAAAAATAACAACCAACAGAATGAAGAGACAACCTGTAGAATGGGAAAGCATTTTTGCCAGCTATTCTTTGCACAGAGGACTAATATCTAGAAAGTAGAAAGAACTAAAAAACAATTAGGCCCCCCCAAATAAAAGACCCAATGAAAGAAAGGGCAGGTGAAATGAACAGACACTTCCCAGAAGAAACACAAATGGTCAATAAGTACATGAAGAGATGTTCCACATTGCTGGCTGTTAAAGAAATGCAAATTAAAACAACACTGAGATTCTATCTTAACTCAGAAAGAATGCCTATCATCCAGAAATCAGATAACAACAAATGCTCGTGAGGCTGCAGGGAGAAAGGAACCCTTCCACATTGTTGGTAGGAATGTAAACTAGCACAACCACTATGGAAATCAGTGCAGAGAGTCCTCAAAAAACTAAAACTAGAAATTCCATTCAACACTGCTATTCCCTTTCTAGGTATCTTCCCAAAAGAGTTGAAGACATCACTTTGCAGTGATCCCAGCATACCCATGTTTATCACAGGACAATTAACAGCTAAATCTTGAAAGCAACGTTTATGTCCATCAATATATAAATGGATAAGAGAATATGGTATTTACACACAATGGAGTGCTACCGTGCCGTAAAAAGGATAAACTTGAGTCGTTTGTAGGAAAATGGTTGCACTGTGAGATCATAATGTTAAGTGGAATAAATCTGAGGCACAGAATAAAATCACCTGGCTTCTCTTCCATGAGCAATCCAAAATACAATGAGCAAAATAAAAGACAGATGAAGTAGGGAGAGAGATCTTTCTCAAATGAGAAGGGGATCAAGAGATGCGGGGGAAGGAAATGAAAAGAAGGGGTTAAAAAGAATTAAGATCTGTCCTGTATGTGTACCCAGTGCCCCGCAAGCAATGTAATCATTTTATATTGCGAACAGGTACTTATGAAAGAAAATTTAAAAACATGGTTGAAACAGACAAATCTAACAACATCCTAGTTTTATTTACCTTAAAAATGATTTAGTATCTTTTGCCGGGTGCTAAAAGTATTATTATTATATTCCAATAGTTTTAGAATATCTTTCACCATTAGCCATCGTGGTTTTTTTTTGGAATATCCTTCACTGTTAGCCAGCTTGATTTTCTTGAATTATGGTAATATTTGTTCCAGTTCACTGTTTTGGATTTACTCTTTAGGGACTTACAGTAGAAACTATTCTTTAGCTACCCACTCCATGACTTTCTTAATTTCTTTTAGTCTGTTTTGAAATATTAGGTTACATATTTTTCTTTTCTTCCCTTTTTCATGGACAGGTATATCAGGCCTGCTCTCACTGCCTATAAAGTCTCTTTCCTCTTTTTTATAATTTTGAATAGGATTTCACAGTGATACTTTTCTGTTACTTATTGTAGGTGAAATGAGTTTTCCTAAAGTGAATACTTGTCTGTAGAAAACTACTTTTCAAGCTTCCTGTTTTTAGAGGCCCATCTTCAGCTGTCACCAACTGATCTTATCTAGCTCCAGCTGTCACCAAGCTGGACTCTTTCCTCTGTGTCCTTCCTCTACTCCTCTTTGCTTGTATCAGGGCCTTTTCTTTCTTCTCTCTTGTCCCTGACTGTTTAGATTCCACTCTCAGCAGTTCCTCGGCATGCAGGTCTTTTCCCTAGAAGAGACCTTTGATTTTCTAGACTTGAGAATGCAAAGGGCAAGACCTCTCTGGGGTGCAGACCTTCTCTCACTGCGGTACCCTGTATTCTCCTGAGAGCCGCCATCTTCAGGCTCTGGCTGGCATGACTGATGTTCTCAGTTTGGCCTGCCTTCAGTGGCATCACTTGGTGTGTTTTTTGGTGGGGTGGGGGGAGCATCTCCGAAGGACTCCCTTTCCTTCCCTCCTGTTTCATTCTGCAAAAATGCTGATACATGTATCTGGTGGCTGTGGACTCCTCTTTTGGGATTTCTTGTCACCTAATTTGTTGATGTTTTCTACAATTTTCTGGTTTTGCTGTCTGTTTTTTTTTTTTTTTTTTGCGGTACTGGGGATCAAACTCAGGACCCTGCACTTGCTAGGCAGGCGCTTATTCCACTGAGCTATATCCCCAGCCCCTTGCTGTCTGTTTTGAGTAGGTTTCCTGGCCATAGGGACTCCTGTGCATGTGATTGACTAGGGGAGTGTTCCTAGGAGAAAACCAAGAAAGGATACGGGAAGCAGCAGGAAAAGAGGAAGAGCAAAGAAGTGGTCTCAACATGGGATAGGGGATTGTCTCCACCCCCAGGCAGTCGTCCCATCCGCAGTAGGGGAGCAGTCTTTTGCCTCCATGTCACTGGCCATGAGTTGCTCCCTGAGAGGTGTAATGTCCTGGACAGGAAGTTCCCATGTAACTGGGAGAATTTCTCCTGCAAAAGGGAAGCAGTGAGCCATTAGAGTGGGAGTTGTACGCGTCAGCGTAGGAAAGGCAGCCCGAGGGCCCCAACAGCATCTAATCCCATCTACTGCACTCTTGTAGTTCTTCTGGTTTAATGGGGAGTCGGGTGATTCTAGAACCATGTCACTGTCTCACCTTTCCAGAACCTAAGTTATCCTCTCGGTGTGGTCTTTCTTTCTGCAGAAGACACCCGATCTCTCCTTTTATACAGAGCCTGCCTGAGAGAATTAGAACCCTACAATAATAAATTAAGAATAACAGAAGGATTTCCTTGAGGTGGGACTTTATGTCTTTTTAGCGTGGAGTCTTCAATGCTTCACACAGTGCCTGTGGTGGACATAACTAACTCGGCAGCTAGGCTTGCCTTGAGGGTACAAAGGGGAAAGGAGTCTGTTGTTGGTTCTTGGAAGAAGTCTTGGCCGGGTTGCATAGTTTTGAGAACAATTCATGTACAGGGACGGGTCCTTTTGGTAGCTACAAAGCCTGGTCTGTTTCCTAACTTGAATATTCTTTTCTTTTTTCCTTTGAAGAAGGAGGGCTAGTCATGCGTAGACCTCTCACCAGCTCTACAACTTACTTCTTTCTTTGTAGCAGTTTGACCCTTAGAGTGGGAGGAGGCCAGTGGGAAGGACAGACTTGGCAGCTGGTGGGATAGCAGCGTGGAAGCTGCTAAGCAACAAGCGCATCGCCTCGGTGATTGCTGCCCCCTAGGCAGACGGGGCATCTTTGTGGGTTTCTGGACAGCCTCTCGCTTGGGTCTCTTCCTGAGTTCTGTGTCTAACTTCCTAGCTGGACCTTGGTCTCTTTAATCTCCACATCACGCACATGGGCAGAACAGCCTTTAAGATGACACAAGCTAGCTCCATTCTGTGGCAGTCATGTTAGAATCAAGAAAACCCATTCCTTTAAGCACTCCCTCCATCAGTGGAAAGACTACTTGTTCCCAGAGAAGTCTTTCCTCACTCACCTCCAAGGCGTGGGAAGCCACACATACATGCTTCTCATTCTGCTGGACTTCTCTTGAGGTCACTAAACTCCAGGAAGCATGTCAAGCTCTCTGATCCTCTTGGTTTGGGGTGAAGACACATACTTCCTTCACCTTGGGCTCAGATGTTGGAGAGTACAACCCTCCAACAAGTACTTATCCCAAAAATCTTCATTCCATCCCCCTCAAACCAGAACCCTGTTTTTGATGCCCAGAGTTGTGAGATAGGCAAATGTCTACAGATCCAGTTCCTACTGATTCAGTTTAAGGTTTTTTTCTTTTTTTGGGGGGATGTCCTGTACAGGTGAGGTCATAAGTTAGGCTGTTGGCTAAACTCCAAGAAAAAAAATTAAAATCCTGTTCTTCAGCCATTTCATAAATATTTGTTTGGTAGCTATCTTATACAGGATTATAGTTTTGTTTAGAACCAAGAGAAGTTAATCATGTTTGTTCTTTCTTGGGGCAAATGTATGATGCAGTCTGGATAATTTCCTGGAATTAGTGTGTTTGGAAAACTTGGGACTTTACCAAGGTCATCTACCCAACTGCAGTTGGTATGCAAAGCCTACTAGAAGGGAAAAGAGAGACCAGTTCATAAGAGGCTTCTGGGGCTTCCTCAGAGGACAAGAATCAGTGTATAAATTTCTAGTCTCCCGCATACGTAGAAAGACTCCATGGAAGGACTTGCGGAGAACCTGACCAAAACCCAGTGGTAGTGGGAAGAGCTTTGGAAATCATGAAGTATAATCAAGTTGGAAAAGAGGGGGCTGGATTTTGATGACTTAAGCTCAACCAGAAGTTGTTAAAATTTCCTCTGAATTAAAAGCAGAGACTCAAAGAGATACCCATACACCGATATTCATAGCAGCATTAGTCAAAGCTGAAACATAGGAGCAACTGAAGCAACACGTGAGTGGACATGGTCTATCCATGCAATGAAATACTGCCCAGTTTTTAAAAGGAAATTCTGACACATGCTGTAATGAACCATGAATGAATTTTGCAAATACTGTGAATGCAGAAAAGCCAGCCACAAAGGCCAAATGTGTTGTCTCACTTACAGGGGGAGACCTAAGTGGGTCACTAGAATAGAAACCTCCACAGAGGGAGAAGGTAGAATGGAGGTTAACAGGGGCTGTGGTGAGGGAGGAGGAGTTATGCTTAATGGTACAGATTTTCTGTTTGCTATGATAAAAACTGTGTGAATAGTGGTGATGGTTACATAACATTGTGAATGTCCTTGGTGCCATAGAGTTGGATACTTAACAATGCTTAAAATGGTAAACTTATGTTATGTTTATTTACAGCAATAAAAAGTTATCTTTAGACCCACCACTCATTGTGCCCTGGAAAACACTGGTCTGAGATTTGGTATTTGAAGAAGGAGCACACAGGTAGCATGATCAGCCTGACTGGCATACGGGAAGGGTATTATTTAGAAGAGGGTCAATGGATTTACCTACAAGCCAGCCCCCACACTGGTCACTGTGGAGTAGCCCATTTTACCAGGCACACTATGATGCACCATTTTCTGTGGAATGTCAAGCATCAGAATGGAGCGGCGCCCACCTCACTGAGAAGTGGAGGTTGGACAAGATGCTTCGAAGGACTGCTCAATGCCTCAGGGTAATCTGAATAATGTAGAAGTGAGGAGGGTTTCCCATAAAGACATATTGCCCCTCACTAATCTAGCAGGCGGAATTCCTGAAAATTGTTTAAAAAGAGATGATCAGCCCACAAGAAGGCCATGCACAAAGGAACATACTGCTAATGGGGGGATTGGAGGGAAAGATTGGGAAGATACTTTTTTGGGGAGGTTCCCATAAATTATATTAATATATTTTAACTCTAAACATGGCAGTGAATATTTGTGTGTGTGTGTGTGTGTGTGTGTGTGTGTGTGTGTGTGTGCGCGTGTGTATGTGTTTTTAAGGAAAAGCTGGAGAGAGAAGGACTGAAGAAAAAGAAAGCAGACCAGACCTGTCTATGTTGTCTTTAATAAGGAAGAAGGACCCACGAGGGAATTTTATGACTGGGTGTCTTTTTGAACTCAACTGGACAGGAATCATCTTTCAAAGCCATTCAGAGTTGCTTTTAACACTCTCTCCAGAATAGCAGCAGCAGCAGCAGCAGCAGCAGGAGCTTTGCAGGTCAGGCCAACTCTGTTTCCTTGACAATAAGATGATCCTAGCTAAACTCAGGTATTGCTTAACCGAGTTAGGTACAGAATAATTTAAAGCCTCAGCACTGTGGATTTGGAAATCAGCTGGAGGAATGACAGGCTAAAGGCTGATTTATGCTTTATTTGACTTGGAAGGGTAAAAGGAAGAATAATTGAGCATGTGGGTCTTGGAAAAAATTGGTAGAATGGCATCTTAGAGAGGATTGTTATTTTCCCTGAATCTCATGATGCTACAGGCTCTGCTTTTATCAGTTCGACAGTATTTTTATATTTATTCTAGTTAATGTTAACAAAAAATTTACTCTCTGCATAAAATGCTTCATACAGTGGCACCAGGTACCTCTGAAGATATACTCATCCACTCATCCATAATCCACCCATCTATCCTCCCATGTATCCCCTCATCCACCCACTCACCTACCCACTCATATATCCAGCTGTGTATCCATCCACCCATCCACCCATCCATCCTCCCATCCATGCACCCATCCATCCTCCCATCCATCCACCCATCCATCCTCTCATCCATCCATCCATCCATCCATCCATCCATCCATCCATCCACCCATCCACCCATTCAGCCAGCCAGCCAGCCATTCACCTTTCCACCTACCCACCCATCCACCCACTCATCCACCCACTCATCTACCCACCCATCCACCCACCCACCCATCTGCCCATCCATCCACCTACCCATCCACCCACCCACCCACCCATCCACCCATCCACCCACCCACCCACCCATCCAATTATCCACTCATCCATCCATCCATCACTTACTCCATCTACCTTTTAAAAATCTCTCCAATTTAGTAACTTCTCTCCATTCTAGTTTTCTTCACTCATTTCTGCAACTGTCTCCACTGGTCTCTTTGCTTCCCCATCGCACATGTTTTGCCCACATTAAATAATCTTTCTACACTGCAGCTTCCTCATTTGAAATTGTCAAGGTAGTAAAATTTACTTTCTGGATTATTGTAAGTAGGATCATTATTTATTTACTCAACTCAGCTGTTTATTGAACTTTTAGTTCAGAGGTCAGTTCCTGCTGTAGGATTCAGCAGCAAACAAGACAAATAGCATGCTGCCCTTAGGGCACTTCCATTCAGTGGGAGAGGCAGGTAGAAACCTCACAAGCACAGAAATGAAAATGATGCAATACTAAGCGGTGATAAATGTTCAGAAGAAAAGCAATGATATGCATGAAGTACTTAGCATCATGGCTGGTATATGTAAGTGTTTAACTAATGGTAGTTGTCATATTTTCAGTTATTATTATTATCATGGAATTAATCTCCTCAAAGCCTTTCGGTAATACTTATAATTTTTGAGCATTTATTGAGTACTTAATACGAAACAGCCATTATGCTAAGATTTTAATCTCACAAAGATATTATGCAATGAACGTGATCATCTCCTTCATTTCAGATGTGGAACCTGAGGCATAATTTCTCACTGTCTTTAAGAGAATGGTCACACTCCATAATTGGGTATGCAAGTATTTTTCAGGGGCAGGAGGAAGATCTGGTTGTTCCTCTTTCTGGCTTTACATCTTGCTGAACTCTACTTACTGCCTTCTAACCCATTTTCCAAGAATCAATTCAGGCACCATTTTCTCCAGGGAGTTTGTTCTTAACACTCTTCTTCCTGTTCCCTGCAAACCCTGGCAGGGTCATGTGCTTTGCCCCCATTGCCACGACAATCACCCTCCCATACATCTGCTGCTTTGCAGAGAATGTGACTTCTCTGAGGGTGTGACTTTTGCCTCTTTCTTTCAAATACCAGGATCCAGCCCAATGCTAGGCTCCTGGTAGGTGCTCAGTAAATGAGTGCTTTCAGATGATATATTTTAATCTTTTGTCTCTCTAGGGGAAAGGTTCCTTCTGGGGTAGGTGCATAGATTAAAGAGGGCTTTCCTTGGGACCTAGTATGGGTAAGCAACCTCAAGAAGAGGGTCTAATTCTGATGTTGTGGGCTGTGGGAACACTAGCTAGTTACTCAATGTCCCTGTACCCCTGCTAGATGGCACAAATAGTTGAGAGTCCATTTCCAAAACCTGCTCAGACCTCCTGCCTTGCCTGTCTTCCCCACGGATAAAACTACTTGTATTTCCCAGGCCTTCAGGCGACCGAGAGATAGCTGTCGAGCTTAGATATTTGAGCTAGGGTGTCCGTACATATGTTCCGTATGGTCCTGGGAGGAGTCAAGGAAGGGTCTGGAGCCTCTGCTTATATTTGCACCAGTCTTCTTGGCCACCAAAACAAAATGCCACAGACTGAATGACACAAACATCAGAAATTAATATTCTTATTGTTCTGGAGGCTAGAAGTCCAAGGTCAAGATGCGGTGGAATTGCTTTCCCCAGAAACACCTCCTTTTGTGTGTAGATGACCAGTTTTTGCTGTGTCCGCACATAGCCTTTCCTCTGTGCCCACCCATCCCTGGTGGTTCTTTATCACCTTTAAGGACATCAGTCTTATTGGATTAGGGTCCTACTCTTATGGCACAATGCCGCCTCAGTAACCTTCCTAAAGACCTTGTCTCCAAATGCAGTCACTTTGAGGATTAGGGTTTCTTTACATGAATTTGGGTGGGTGTGTGTATGTACAACTCAGTCTGTAACTGTATTTCTGCACTTGGGGCCCTCGAGGTGTCAAGAGTATTTTTGATTGGTACAAAGTTCTCACAGCCTAATCCAATTCCTGGCATGCATGGAATGGGACAGTCTGTAACCTCTGTGAACCCCCTCATCCCAGTTTAGCTGTGATGAGTCATTCGCTGACCCCATTTAGTGCTCTATTTTCTGGGGCTAGAAGGCCCAAACCAGCAGTTCCCTCCGTTGTCTTCCTTCTACTCCTATCCTGGGCACATGGAATCCTTTCATTTCCTGATATATGCTGTTCTTCTGGTGCACACACTCTTCTCTCTGCTTGAAACACTCTCCCTCTTCCTTTGTCTTTCACTCCTTTTCTGGTTAACTCAAACCCCTTCAAAATCAGTGTCAGAGAAGCATCCATCTCAGTGGACTAGATTCTCACTGCCTTTCCTCCTGCACAACAATTCACACCGTACTTCACTGGTGGCGCTAATTATCTGCACTCCCTCTAGTTCTATGAGCACCTGTGTGTAGGGGCGCTTCAGCACCTAGAACAGCACCCGGCGTCGTGTAGGGCAGTGATAATAGAGTAGATTACCAAAACCAAACAAGCAGGATATAACCCTCCAATTCAATCCTTTTCTTTTCTGGTACCAGGAATCAAACTGAGAACCTTGCACTTGCCAGGCAGGCTCTGGGCAACTGAACTATATCCCCAGCTCCAATTCTTTAGAAGCAGTTTTAGCTGAGCTGAATGAAATAGCTTACCCCAAACTCATCTTTCTGCCCGCGCCCCCCCCCCAGTGCTGGGCACGTAGTGACTAGCCATTCTTTGCTAATTAACTAGTAACATTATACCGGTCTAATCACAGTGCTGGCAGAAAAAGCTTCAGATACTCAATTGCATCTGGTACTCAGATTTCAAGCCCAAAACTCTCTCCAGGATCAGTAAATTTTAATCATACCTTTTTGTGTTTCTCTTATGCCCATCATCAAGACAGAGGCAGGGCAGTATCACTTCTGATGAGGAGGCTACACAGGGTGGTCTTAGAGATCTGTAGTGGGGCATGGGGGCCCAAACATATTATACTTTTATGTCAATACTATTACCTATGTTCAGTTTCAATATGTAGTTCAATCTCTACTATGATGAGTAAATCAAAACTAGAGTAAATCTCTACTATGTAGTTCAATCTCTGGGCAGTCCTCCTGCCTCAGCTTCCCAAGTGCTGGGATTACAGGCATGTGCTATCCCACCTAGCTTTCCCACTTATCACTTAATAATACTCTATTATATTCATATAGTACATTTTGTTTATTCATGCATTAGTTGATTGATATTTGGATTGTTTCTAATATCGTTTTCTTTTCAAGGGGAAGTAGTGATATGCCCACTGCTTTAAATTTCCTCCATTGCCTAGTTTTAAATGAATCTTACCTCTTGGTCAGGGATTCTGCCTGCTCTGTACCTGGTGAGCATGGTACCTGGGGCAGAAGAGGTGTCCTAGAAGCAGATGTCAAATGGAAGAACAAATCCATCAATGCACATTCGTCATACATGGTGCTAATCATGTGCCAGACACTGCTCCAAGCCTTCATTCAGTCCTTACAAAAAGTAATATTTGGAGCTAGATAAAGCCTTAAAATAATTTTGACCTCTTTCCTTGTGCTCATTTTGATGTGGTTACTAGAAACTTCCGAATTGCCACAGTCCATGGCTGTGTAATAGTTCTGCTGGACAGCCTTGCCTAACACATTCATTCTGTGGCCCTAATTTGTATGTCTCACTGCCAGGTGGCTTGAACCACTGCAAGGTTGTCCCATCAGGCAGATTTTTATTAATTTTATTAGTAAAAATATTGATAAAAGTGACTACATCCATTTGTACCACCAGTGGTAGAAGCTGCCCAGTGGAGCAGACATGCATGCACTACTAGTGGTTCAAGCTGCTGGGGCTGTGTTACAACTCTGGCTTCTTTTGGGTTATGGACTGTGCCTTTCCTATTTTTATCTGTAGATTCTGGCACATAGTATGCTGAATACAATCACATGAAGTATGTGGCTTTGCTGTAATCTTGCTTCTTCTAGTGGCTTTCTCTTTGCAAAATGGGGCTGGGAAGAGGTCAGTTTGTTTAACTCAGATTCATCATTTAACTGATCTTGCTTTGGCGGTTGCTCACAGAGAGAGGGCCGCTTTCCCAAAGGCCATGGTGTGAGGAGGCTGGATTGGAAACACAAGCTCAGCACCATCATCCTGCTCTCCATAAGGACAGCTCAGAAACCCAGATGGTGCCCTCCAGAGGGACACCTCCGGACAGATTTGCCTCTAGGAGGTGAATGGTTCTGGCTCCAGGAAAGAGAAGCTAATCCAGGGAAAGCTAGAGAAAGTAGATTTTGTTCCAGGGAGAGAAGCATTGCCCCAGGCACTCCCAGAAAAAAAAAATGGAGAAGCAGCAGATGGGGAATATTGGCCAGGATATGATGATTCTCATTCAATTAAAATATCAAATAGGGAAGTAACAGGAACAAAGCATTTAGTAGTGAACTTCTGATACCTTAAACTAGACTGAGTGAGCAGGAAGATCAAAGTGACACTATCACAGGTGGAAAAGGTCATACATTTTCTTCCACTTAGAAAAAATCTTTGTCCTTCTTAGTCCTTTTTAAGAGTTGATATTGATTTAATGTTTGACAAGTTCAGTAGCCATTTACAGTTGCTTTTATAAGGAACCTTTAAAATAACTATACAAAGTCACATACTGTTTTCCTGTGTAGGTTTCTTAGTTTTAAGTCTTAAATGTTCTATCAGGACATGGGGTCTGCCTAGTTTACTGACAAGTAGGATAGAAATGCCTGGGTGACTAGGATTGAAGGAGAGAGAAGGAGCCAGTGAAGCCATTCAGCAAATATTTACCATGCCCTTGAGAAAGGCTGTCCAATGGTTCAGTGGGTCTTATCTTCCTTAGAAATCTTTTGCACCCAAAGAACAGAAAAGGATTTGTAGAACAGACATTATAAAATCTCACAAGACCCCAGGGCATCATGGGATTAGATAGTGGTCAGGCAGCCATTTTCTTTGATCCCTCTGGAGATGCCTCTCTCTGTCTCTCCCATGATCCTCTCTGTTGAGTAATTTTTCTCTATTTCCCCTGTTATTTTCTTCTCCTTTGATTTGCACATGACTGGATGCTGAAGATCTAATACTTTGCCTGCTTTTGAGATTCTGTGGGTTCAGCACTCATCACTCTCTGATGATCATTTGTGTCTCTGTGTGAGGAGTTAACTGGGGAGGAAAAAATATCTAAATTCTTGGGTGAGAGCTTGGGGCTTTACATCTCCCATCAATTTAAACATGGTGTAGGGTCTGAGCTCCTAGCTTTGGTCACAGTCTTTTATGTGGAAATAAATTTTCATCAAGAAAACCCCTGACAGAGCTATTGAAGATGGGTGTGACCTCCAGAAATAGACTTTATCTTGGAAAGGTTTATTGTTTATTTTTTCTCATCATCAATTTTTCTCCTCTTTCCTAACACAATTTGAATTTTACTTACATATAATCTCCATCCCAAGCTTAAGGATAGATCTGGATCAGAAGTCAGCAAACCTTTTCAGGAACTTTTTCAGAGAGTAAATGTATTAAACTTGGGTCGGCACGGGCAGAGTATAACTCTCACCAGTGGCTATTGTGATTACTGTCATGGTAGTGTGCAAACAAGGACAAACAATATGTAACGAATGAATGAATGAACGAATGTGACTGTGCTCCAGTAGGGCTTTACAGTTGTGTTACATAAGATCATTCCAATCAAACACAGACCACCTGTGTGTTAGTGCTCCCATAAGACTATATTGCTTGGTGGCATCGTAACTGTCTTAGTTTGTATATTTGTACTGTGTGATGTTCACACAATGAAGAAACTGCCTAACAACACATTTCAGAATGTGTCCTTATAATTCAGCAACATAGGACTCTAGCTACCAAAAAAGCCAGCTTGCTGACTTTGGTCTGTGGGTTGTAATTTGCCAATCCAATTTAGATTAATCCCAGCTAAGGTATTTTATCTTAAGTAGTATTGGCTTTTTGGACAGGAAAGTTCTTTGTGGTGGAGGCTGTTCTGTGCATTGTAGGGTATTTAGCAGCATCTCTGACCTCTGCCCCGCTAGATGTCAACAGAACCTTCATCCCCATTCCTGCCTGCAAGTTTTGATAAACAAAACAAAACAAAAGATCTCCAGACAATGATAAATGTCTCCGTAGGGCATTTCCTTGGTGACTGTTACTGGCCAGGTAGAGTCATAAGACCCAAAGTAGTCCAAGTTACCCTTATCTCTCCTCTTGGATTTAAATAAGTCAGAGTTGGAATGGAGTCTGTGGCTGGCAGAGCAGTGGGGCAGAAAGGACCTGTTGCTTGTTGAACAGCTGACTCAACCAGACCCAAAACCTTCCTTGCATGTGGACTTCCTTGCATAAGGAGATGATATATTTCCCTATTGCTTTAATGGAGTTTCTTAGGGGCATTTGGGGAAGTGATTATCAAAATACACAGAAAGATTTAAATATTTAATTCTCCTGGATTTTTGCATATATAGAGCATCAGCCTAGAGACAAACAGGACAGCAGGGACCATGACTGGGAGAGGATTCTCTTGGCCAGAGTGTGGCTGGGGAGGCCCTGATGGTGTCTCAGCACCTGTATGCTTTCTTTTGGCTCCACAGAAGCCTTTGTGAGTTTACCTTCTATCTAGCCCCATGTAAATATGGCGGTGCATGGCTTGTTGGAGTTGGACGCCTGTGTAACTTGTTCAGGGGTATGTGCCTTTTAGAGCCTGATTGGTTACAGAGAATATTTTGAATGGTATTTCCCTAGAAAGATTTGATCAGAACCCAGCGGCAGTGTTTGGCTTGATACAGGGGAATCAGGTCTGCTTCAGAGATAAGAAGAAACCGAATTCTACTCAATTCAAATCACTATTCCCCTTAGGTCTGTAGTCTGGCTATTTTTAAGCTTCCTTCGCCTTATTCTTTTGTCCCTCCCTCCCTCTTCAGATACGGGATGGTAAAAATGCATGTAGAACGAAATCAGTGCAGAATCTTCCAAATCAAACTTTTAAGATGGCTTTCACGGCAAGCATGGAACAGTGCTGGAAAAGCTGCTGGAAGAAGCTTTTAGAACCAAGTTTTAGACCCTGGTTTGGTGCTTCAGTTTACCTCTCTGTGGGAATGGGTAGGGTGCTGTGCACTCACCTGAGTGCCTGTGAACACTGAGTGCGGTAATGTGTGTGAAAGAACTGGGTAAGGCAGAGGGTTGGAGGAGAGCTGTTCGGAGAGAGCAAGGGTGGAATTGGCACGTATTTTAGGCCTGGATCCTCCTCCTTTTCCCTTTTGGCGGAGCTTTTACACCTTCAGGATGTTTGTGATTGTGGTTAAGGGCTTCTCTTAGTCTGGGCTGAGGCACACAGGCATGTACCTGCGGAGTTGGCTGGGTGTTGGCGAGGACACAGGGCTGCAGGCAATGACGGCGGAGCCAGGTGGCCAGGCAGTTTCCCAGGTCTCACAGGAAACCATCGACAGGATACTAAGGACCCATAATAAGAAGAAAAGATCAACAGTTGGTTCTGCAAGAATAAATTCTCCAAATGGGAAGGAGGGTGGTGGGTGGATATGGCTTCCCAATCTGTAAGTCCTGTGTTCGAACCCCTCACTCACATTTACCAGTTTTCCGACGCTTCGGCCAGTTAGCTAGCCTCTCTAGGCTTCACCGATGAATGAGGATAATAAATAAACCTTACATCGCAGGATATCTACACTGCAGGAAAACTACATAAAATGTGTGCCAGGCACAAAATGAGCATGCAATCAGCGCTAGCTTTCAGTCTTATTCTTCGGAGGCTGCGCCTTTTTTTCCTTTCCAGTTGAATCTCTGGTTATTTCCCTAACTTGATGGCATTCATTCGCCCAGATTCGGGCACTTAGAGAGTCTCTTAGTTTTCCTCCACTTTAGGAGAGGGGGAGCAGCTCTGCATGCAGGTGTGATGGAGCACTACATGAATGGAGCATCACTCCAGCGAGGCAAGAGGGGCGGAGGCTGGAGGTTAATTATGTGTTTGCTGGTCCCAGACTCCCGGGGTTCACATCTCAGCTTGGCTTCCTGTTACTGTGTGCAAGCTGGTCTGACTGCATTTCCTGATTTGTCCAGCCTCGGAGGGTTAATTGAGGTGAGGTTGGAGAAACCCTGGGCAAGATGCCTGGCCCAGTGGGTGTGCTGAGTGCTGTGGCTGTGACCTTCCAATTAGCATGTGCTGAACATTTCCATTTCTGGGTGAGTTTACACGCTCTTTGTTTTTGTTTTCCCTTTTTAAAAACTTAAGCATGATTATTGAACTTTATATTATGCATTTATTTTGTGCTCTACTCTGGGGATACAGAAATGGGCCTACAGACCACCGCTGTCCCCAAGGGCATTATATTTCAGTGGGGAGCGAATAATTGTAGGTGGGATAAGTATAGTGAAGGATAATGTAGGAGCAAAGTTCAAGGGGAGAAAAACGTGTGTGTGTGTGTGTGTGAGAGAGAGAGAGAGAGAAGAGAATTTCTACCCAAGCATGGAGATCTAAGCTCAGTGTGATGCTCAAGGAAGAGGAAGTTCCATCCAGCAGATGGAAGGGAGTGTGGTGAGGGGGAGCATGCTGAATAGAGGGGACAGTTTATGCAAAGATCCAGAGGCTGCAGAGAACACAGCAACCCATGATAATATGAGCTGGAAGATCTGGTTATGAAAAATAATTACTTTTTCTGGAATCTCCCCAAAGAAGACCTTTCGATGAGGACTTCAGGGCAACAGTTTCATGTAGGAGATGATCCCTAGTGGCAGCAGAGGATGGGGCCTGAGACAGGGAGAGGGCAGGGCTGGTAAAGGGGAACTCTGGGGACCAATGTTAGCATTCAACTCTTTCGCCCATGAGAAGAATGATGAAGTGGGCATGTTTATCCTCCAACTTTTTTTGAGGCCTGCTCCTGGGTCAGGGGAACATCAGCTCTCTGGCACTTTCATTCGGCCATACACTGTCTAGTTGCTAAGCACAGCCCTGGAAATGGAAGCGGGTGCTGTCTTTCGGAGTTTGGTTCACTGTGGTAAAGAGAAGACAATCATGCAGGGTACCACTGCATCCGCCAAGGACCCCATCCCACTTCGATACGTGAATCTAGTGGGCTGAGCTAGATTCAACTTGTGAAGACCTTTGTGAGCTCTTTCAAAAGACTTGGGATTCTATCCAGGGCAGGGGGCATTTTAAGCAGAAAAGGTTGACAAAGTCAGACCTGCGACTTAAAAAGATTACTTTGGTCATGGCGTGGAGAAGGAACAGTTTTGGCCAAAGAATGAACGCAGACAGAGCATTTTGGAGGCGGCTGCCGTTCTCCAGGCAAGAGATGATAGTGGCTTAGAGCTGGTGGGGTGGGGATGGAGGGAAGTGACTAATTTGGAGAGAGGTTTAGGAGACAGAAAAGATTAGATTTACTGAGCGTCTGCATCTGGGGATGGTGGCAGCCCTTTTCCATAAAACCTTCCTTATGCTAAATTAGATGCAGGTGTCCCTGAGATTTGGCAAGTGAGGCTGTCATTTTCCTATGCCCCCCCTTCCACCCCTTACCTGATAAAGCTCTGTTATCTGCTGCAGCCTCACTGCCCGCTCTTCGTGGTACCTTCCAGGCTGCTGGGACCAGCATAAAATAAATCGCCCCTACTTCCCTCCTTGCCAGCTTTCCTTTTGCCTTGCCCACCCTGCTGTGCCTAGCGAGGGCCGGCTCCATGTGCCAGCTTCTGAACCAGCATTATTGTCAAGGAATGTGGAAGCAGCTGGGCCAGGGAGCAAGGGGCGGGGATGAGCTTTCCATCTGCCATCTGTGGCTCAAGCAAGAGCTGTGCTGATGAGAGCCAGGACCATCTCTGTATGCTGCAGAAACGTGAATTTCAGTTAAGTTCACAACAGGAAGTCAGCTGCAGGCTTACGTTTCTGTCCCACAGGGCTGCTGTCTTTGGCAGTATGCTGGGATGCCAAGTTTTGGGATGAGGGGTTGATGGTGAAGGGTATAGAGATTTGTTTCATCCTCAAACCCAACTCCTCTGCTAAGCGCTGCTGGACACAAAGTGCTGTCATTCCTGGGGCCTGCGCTGAAGAATGACGCTAGCCCTGGCTGAAAAGGTCATCAGTGAAAAACAATCACATTATTATTAGTCATTTTCGAGCATAGACACTATATCTGGAGTTCAGATTTTTAGATTATTAGGATTTGAAGGGATTAATCACACATAGTTATTTCTTTGCATAAAATCAACCCCACCACATTCCAGCACTCTAATCACAGGGATACTAAAAAAGTTGTTGTTCTCAGATTCTACCTTTGGCCTTGGATAATTAGTATAGAAATAAAGTCAAGATCCACGGCGGACCTATTAGAATCCTTCCTTGAGAATCTGGGTTTAGAAGTGAGAAAGGAAAGTTCTGAAGTTTCTGGTGTCCGAAGGTGTGATGTATGGAAGACGGTAGGTGGTGCTTTTTGCCCCATGATGGAAGGGAGGCGGGGAGCAAGGCGGAATGGAGGAGAGGGAAAGAAAAAGAGGGAAGGAGAGAGGGTGACAAGAAGATAGAAAGGAGGAGGGCGAGGGAGGGGAGACAGAGGGACGGGAGAAAGAGCGAGAGAGAAGAGGAAGAGGAAGAAGAAGAAGAGAAGCAGGAGGAAGAGGAGGGAGATTATAAAGGTCCAGCTATTTCTTTTTATTTTCTTTAGCTCCACAAAACACCATGATATTCTTTAATAAATTTGCCCTTTTTGCTTATTCCTGGTCAAAGTGAGTGTCTCTTATTTGGCTGGAGGAGAGAAAAAAATCTCTCTTCATGGATTACTAAACTTTTAGAACCCTCTGAAGGTTTAAAGGGAGAGTTTGTCTCAGCCCCTGCTCTGGGAACTAGTTTTAGGGTTTATAGATTCTCCCTGCAGCAGGTGCCCCTGGGTGGTTACTGATAATTATTACAGGGAGGCGTGGGGGAAGACTGGTAGAATTCTCAGTGGAAAAATCTCAGCCATTCAGAGGGAGAAGTCAGAATCCTCACAGTCCGTAACATAGTCTGTATTTGGGGAAGAGGACGTTTCCCTTGGCTTTCCGTTCCCTAGATGCTGGGGTGTCCTCAGGCCAGTCTCAGGGTTCCTCATTTCCTCTGCCCCACCCCTCACTCGTCATTCTCCTCCAGGCCTGTGACTAAATTCCACTGCTCTGTGCATGGCTGATGTCCACGCTGATAAACACAACCAGGACTTCTCACCTCCTCTCCAGACTCTCACCCCCAGTGGCTACTCAGCCACTCTTGGACGTCTTACATTCCTCACAACCCAAACCGAATTCTTTTTTTTTTCTTTGTAGGTTGCCAACTTTTATTCTTACTATTCACATATTTCATAGAAAAAGGTGTACAGGAAATGGGCCAGCGCTGTAGAAGAAAGTAAAACCCAGGTGTGCTCATGCCGCCTGACTTGCATCTAGGAGCAGGGGTCTGCTGACAGCAGGTGGGTGTCCGTTTGCAGACACAGCCCTGGCACACTGGCTCGGCGCATGGGGCAGCAGGGGCAGCAGCTCTCCCTGCAGGTGGTGCATTTGCAGTCCCCATGTTATTGAGATCTGAGGCAGGTACTGGGGCAATGCAGCATGTGGACAGCTGCACACAGGTTTGCTAGGGCTGGAGGAAGGCATTATCCAACCGACGTTCTCAGTCCACCAGCACCTCCTGTGCTCCATGCCAGCAGAGGGTTTCCCTCTTTACCTCGCTCATGCCTGTGCTTTGCTTCTCTTCCTACTCACAGCACACATCCAGCCCATGAGCAAATTATTTCTGCTGTAGCTTCAGAGGCGATCTCAGACCCTTCCACTGTCCTCACTGCTCCTGCCCTAGCTCAGCAACCACTGCCTCTGCGGACTTCTACAGTAGCCACCGACCTTGTCTCTTTGCTGTTCTGCTTACCTCCCTGCAGCCTTGTCTCCACTATCTTTTAAAGCAGCTTGACGTCACTCAATCCCTTGTCCCAGACAGTTGGACATCACTGCCAACACCTCCGCCAAAGCCCCCAGCATGCACAAGTTCCTTTTTGCTTGAAGACCATGGTGATTCCAGCCTGAATCTATCAGCCAACCAAACAAACTCATAAAGCCAATTAGTTATATTGATGAGCAATGTTTATGGGTTCCTACACATCAATTCGTAAATATTATAAATTGAAACAATTTCTAAATAATGCCCTGTGACTAATGGCTCTGGTTATAGTGGATTTTACCACTTTGTTGAGTACCTAATTGTCCTTAGCTTCCCTGAGTGTTTTTGTGACCTCCAAAAACACAGTGGTGATTCAGAGCACAACAGTTTCAAGGTCAAAGAGCCAGAACTTCTAGCTTCAGAACTGTCAGGCATCCTGGTATTTCCATTTTGGAGCTAACTAATGGCTTCATTGAGCATTGTTTTTGGTTTTTATTTGTTTGTTTGGTAGTGGTGACCTGGTCTTCTACTGTCTTAGGAAATACCATGTATTCTGACTTCTACCTGTGGGTTTTAGAAGCCCATTCATTCATTCATTCACTTAAGAAATATTTATTGAGCATTCTGTGTTCTCAACACTGTTGGGCACTGGAAACGGAGTGATATATTGGTCAAGGTACACTACGCTGTGCTACAATAATACAGTTAGTTTGAAATCCCAGAAGCTTGACGAAGTTTTTTTCATTCATGCTACATATCCAACGTTGATCATCAGAGGGCGCTCCTCTGTACAGTCACTCAGAGGCCCAGGCTGCCCCGACGTTGTCTAACACTGCCATAGGGAATTGGTAGCTAGGGAGTTACCATGCCAACTTTGTGATGCTTCAGCCCAGAAGTGATACGTAGGAGCCCATGAGACAGAATTAGTGACATGGCCCCAATTAACTGCTGTCCTTGGAGAGCTTGCATTGTAGTATGTATTATAGAAGTCAGAGATCAAACAAATTATTGCATAAATAATTATTTAGTAATTGGGATGATGGCTACAAAGAGAACTCCCAGTCCTGTGAGATATAAAACAGGAGACCCAGAGCCTGCTAGGCGGTCTGGGATGGCTTCCCTGGGGAATCGTTATTTCAGGAGAGACCTGACGGATACACAGAAACTGGTCAGGTAAAGAGAGGGAATGAGACACCTCACATCACAAAGACAGCTCACAGCAGGCTTTACTTTCAAACAACATACAGTGCAGGCTAGGAGATAAGAAATGCACAATAGGATCCGGGGAAGATGGCGACCGGGTGAGCAGCAAGGGAGCGAACCTCCTTAATAAACACCA
This sequence comes from Dinomys branickii, assembly GCA_004027595.1. Lineage (NCBI taxonomy): Eukaryota > Metazoa > Chordata > Mammalia > Rodentia > Dinomyidae > Dinomys > Dinomys branickii. The sequence continues at coordinate 136 of PVLD010010086.1, read as the reverse complement.
CCAGCTCGAGACAGACTTGGTGAGCATGAATGCCGGAACCTCGGCTGGGAAGTTTAAACTGGGCGTATTTCTCTGAGATGCCGGGGGAGATGTGGTAGGGCGGACCAGGCTGCCGGGGCGAGACGTGGGAAAGTCC